>APFE030451765.1:400999-523929 GCA_000404065.3 Pinus taeda | reverse complement strand
CTGGTGGAGTTGTCGGCTGGAAGGAAACCCATTGGCAGCAAATGGGTGTTCAAGAAGAAGACAAATGTAGAAGGGAAGGTGGAGAAATACAAAGCTCAGTTGGTAGCAAAAGTTTATTCCCAGGTGCCGGGAATTCATTTTGGTGATATTTTTTCTCCTGTTGCCAAGGAAACTTCTATTAGATTACTTTTATCTGTTTTTGCTGCTTTTGATTTTGAGGTAGAACAGATGGATGTGAAGACAACATTTCTTCAAAGGGATTTCGAAGAGGAAATCTACATGAAGCAACCTGAAGGCTTTGCGGTGAAGGGTAAGAAAGAACTAGTATGCAAGTGAAAGAAGTCTCTATATGGGTTAAAACAGTCACCAAGGATGTGGTATCAGAAATTTGATACATTTATACGGGGACTTGGCTTCACCAGAAGCAAAGCAGATCATTGTGTGTATTTTTAAATTAATTGGTGACCGTGTTATTTATCTGGTCTTGTATGTGGATGATATGTTGTTGGTTGGAAATGACAAAGAAATTATCCAGGATTTGAAGACCCAATTGTCCTCCAAATTCCACATGAAAGATCTCGGTGCTGCAAACTATATTTTGGGCATGGAAATTAAAAGAGATCGGGCAAAGAGGAAGCTCTGGTTAAACCAGAGGAAGTATGTCTAGACAATACTGCAGACGTTTAATATGCAGGATAGTAAACCAGTGAAGGTTCCTATTCCTGTAGGTGTGAGGTTATCTGGTGAACAATGTCCCAAGACACAAGAAGAGGAAGAGGACATGTCCCGTGTTCCATATGCAAGTGCAGTCGGTAGCTGATGTATGCAATGGTCTGTACTAGACCAGACATTGCACATGCAGTGGGAGTATTGAGCAGGTTTATGTCAAAACCAGGAAAGGAGCACTGGACAACAGTGAAGCGGGTTTTCAGGGATTTGCGTGGCACTAGTGATTATGGTTTGTGCTACCAAGGAAGACCAGGATTGGACAGAGTGTTGGATATCCGTGGCTTTGTTGATGCAGACTGGGGGCTGGAGATCTAGATCAGAGAAGATCTACAAGTGGGTATGTGTTTAACCTATTTGGAGTGCAGTCAGTTGGATGAGTAAGAAACAATCTGTAGTGGCACTATCAACTACAGAGGCAGAATACATGGCAGCCACTCATGCAAGCAAGGAAGCAGTTTGGTTGCAGAGATTGTGTTCAATATGGGGTTAGTACAGGGAGCTATAAGGATAGACTGTGACAGCCAAAGTGCAATTTTCTTGGCAAAGAACCCTGCTTATCATTCAAAGACAAAGCACATTGATGTTCAGTATCACTTTTTGTGAGGGATATGATAGAAGACAAAAAGGTGTTGCTGGTAAAGGTGGACACTTTGAAGAATATTGCAGATGCATTGACAAAATTTGTGAGCTCTGAGAAGTTCTCTTGGTGTAGAGAAACAATGGGCATTTCAGTTCTAGAAAAATGACTAAGCTCTCCTGTGGCCCCCTGTGGAAAGAAAACAACAAGTGGGACATTAATTGTTAGGTTGTGTTATATTCTTTCCACATAGTTAACAGGGGGTTTGAGGAGTACCCATAACCCCACTTTATGGGGTTCGGGGCAGCGCCCCAGAAAATTTTGGTTTTGGACCCTATGTTAGGTTGAGCAGACCCACCTATGGTTTTGTGCATTATTTTCGCACATGTTTTTTGGACACGATGGTTTTCGGTCCATGGGATTGGATGCGATGGTTTTTTGGTCCATGGGATTGGACGTGATGGTTTTTCATCCATGGTATTGGATGCTTCAACATGTATAAATATGTATTGTAACATTGAAAGGAACATAATGAAAAATCAAGC
This sequence comes from Pinus taeda, assembly GCA_000404065.3. NCBI lineage: Eukaryota > Viridiplantae > Streptophyta > Pinopsida > Pinales > Pinaceae > Pinus > Pinus taeda. Next base: position 522,078 of record APFE030451765.1, on the reverse strand, counting down.
TGGTAGTCTCGGTTTTGACATCCAGTGGGAAATCTCTGTGTATATGTGTTTTATGTGTTATTCTCTCGCATTTTTATTTTTCCTGTGATTTAGAATTCGTATGCAGGTAATTTCTGTACGGGGTTAAAATCTACAATATTTTTGGGTCTTGTGAATTTCTACCACAGGTTCGTATTGGGGTTCTCTCATAGCACTTGGCCTTTAAGTCAAGTCAGCAAGGGTGGAGTGAAAGAAAAGTTCTTTTGGTCTCAAACCCAACAGAAGGCATTTCTTGAGTTGAAGCATCATCTCTGCCCTGTACTAATGCTCACATTATGAGACCTACAACAACCATTTGAGATTGAGATAGATTCCTCTGAGTATGCTATTGGTGTAGTTCATACTCAGCCGGGGCATCCACTAGCTTACCACCATGAGACACTTCCAGAAACAATCAGAAAGTATCCCACCTATGACAAAAAATTGTATTCCATTTTGTAGGCCTACCATCAATGGAAGCATTACATTTTGGGGAAGGAACTGATCATCCACACAGACCACTAACTCTATAGTTCATATAGACAAAAGGGAATTGGCAAAATGATCACCATCATAAATGGTCCACATATCTACAATAGTTCCACTTAAGCATTAAGTATAAGAAGGGTAACACCACCAATGTTACAAACTACCTCAGCTGACCACTAGTCATGACACTAATCAATGTGCTCGAATTGTGTGTGCATAAGACTTAGAGGTGGCTGCATATTTACAAGAGCAATCTAGAATTCATCAGCACATACTAGACACTCCTGAAATGTACGAAAGTCCCAAATTTTCACCTCCAGGATACATTGTTATGCCACCTTGGAGACATCTATGTTGCTTCAAGCAAGCGTGCTAAGATGATTTGGGAGTCACACTACAGTCGTGTCACAGGACATTTTGGAGTAGAGAAAACAATGGCAGTATTGTAGAAGTATTTCTTTTGGTCGAACCTTTGTAAGGATGGTGCGAAGTACATTCAATCCTACATTGCTTGTCCTATTGTGACAACAACCATCAAACAACAAGGCGTATATACTCCTCTACCTACTCATAGTCAATCGTGGGAATCCATCTGCATGGACCACATGTCAAGAATTCCTTCTACTTAGCATGATAACCACTGTGTTTTCATGTTCATCTCCAAATTCTCAAAGATGGCCATTATGGCGGCCTGCAAGAAGAGTGTCAAAGAAGAGGCCACTGCTAAGGTCTTCTTTGAGCGAGTGTGGGTGCACTTTTGGATACCACAGTCCATTCTCTTAGATCAGGACAAAAGGTTCCTAAGTGAATTTTGGTCAAGTCTTTGGTTGATGTTGCATACAAAACTTACTAAGTCCACATCTTTCCAACCCCAAACTGATGTTCAAATAGAGGTCATCAACATGATGCTTGTACACATTCTACACATGTACAAATTGAAGCACCCAGACACATGGGATGAAAGCCTCCCCTATGTCTAGCATAGCTAGAATAGAGCTCTCCATAGCTCAATAGGAGACGACACCTTTTATCTAGGGTTGGTATTTCATCCATTATATCCCATAGATGTGGCCATATCATTTGTAGACACTATGGCAGATTCATGTCATGTCGAGTATGAAGTCAACAAGTCTAACATCTTCATTGAGTTCATTCAACACATTCGCCAGTAGGTCCATGATATATTGGATAAAGCCAATGCTAAGTACAAATAATGTCATGATGATCATTGGGTGTTGCACGAGTTACAGGTGGGCAATGAAGTTTGGTTACATTTTCAGAAGGAGCATCTCGCTAGACCCCATGGCAAGCTTCACCTAGTATAATATGGGCCATACACCATAAACGAGGTTGTAGGAGAAAATTCCTTCAAGCTCATCATTCCACCTTTCTTTGTTCTGCACCCAATTTTCAATATAGACCATCTTTGATCATACTTTTGACCATTCTTGGACACATCCAACATTACAAAACAACTCACACCAACAGAGCTAAACCCAGATTGCATGGAACATGCCACAAATTATTAGATCATGGTCACATAGATCAAGAACACTCACCAACAAAAGATCAAACTATATCAGGTTGTCAAATCTTGCTAACTCTTACACCAAGGAAAATGGCTCACTTGGGACCGAGTGAAGTAGAAGTTTCCCCATCTCATGGAGGCACTCAAAGGAATGGGGACCATTGCTTCTTAAGGGGGTAGGGTTGATCCAGGTGGACTTTAGTGGCCACCTGCCGATTCGACCTAGATCCCCACCACTTTGTCTTTCAATTTTTCATTTTCCTTAATTTTAGCACAATTTACTATTTTTTGGCATTTTTTCAGGTCCTAAAGTTTCAAAGCCATTTTGAGGCCCTAACTGACACTTTTTTGGAAAATCAGGGAAACATGAGACTTTAAATGATGTTTTCGACTTGAAAGTTGGATTCCTCGGATATATATTTCTAACGAGGTATGGTGCACGTCAAACGAACATCGTATGCCAAAGTTACGACACTGAAAATTTGATGTACCCATTTACCCAAATAAGTCCCATAGGTTTGGTCGTTGATCCCCTAGGCTTAGGTTTTTCGATGTTTAGGGTTTTAAATTGTTTCCCAATAATAAATATTCCTTAGACCCTCATTGTAAGAAAATTCAGAGGCATGTAGATGACACATCTCTCCTCAAAGATAAGATACCATCACCCAAGCTAGTTTTATTTCCTTTCTGTTTGTAAGCATGTTTCAGTATTTTGCAATAACGAAATGGAGTGTTATCTTTGTTGCATCTCTAAATTTATCATTATATCTGTATTGTTTTGAGTTCTTGTTTAAGTTTGGGCCACTTACACTCTAAAGAGGAATAAAATAAAGAATTGAAAACATCATAAGATATAGACCTAGAAGATACTACTCCAAAAGTATCATGTCATTCTTTAATTGAAATCAATACTAGGTAAACCTTCAAGAAGGAAGAATATATTAAGAAAAGGGTAAAAATGTTGATTTATTTTGGAAATATACATAAATCTTCAATTACAAATTATTAGAACTTCTTAATTATTTTTTATATTGATGAACAAAGTTTCAATTAATGATTACAAATGGAGATAACATAAATTTTTCATGGAAGTACCATAGTATTAAGCTCAATATAGGGGAGTATTTATTCGATATTCCCATGCTTGCAATACAAATGTGTGCTTTTGGTATTCTATTAGGGGTCCAATGGTTATATGCATTAGGAATAATGATCTTTAATTTCCAAAATCTCTTCATAAGTTTTTCCTCAAAATGCAAGGAATTCGATATTAGAGGTATCCATCAGAAACCCTCCAGAGTAATAAGCTCTTGTGTAATGAAAAATGTACTAAAAATGGGAACTAAATTGTGATTTCATAATTTCATTCATTAAATGTCCAAATGCCAATATCATCTATTTGAGTGGATCTCCATAATGCTATCAATAATGTTTGCAAGATATTCATAATAACACCTTGGTATCTTCCACTTGCTCGAGATCATGCCTATGCTATCCATTTCCTACCTAGAAGTGTACCAAAGATAAATGAAGCAGTGAAATTCATAGTAAAAGTGGGAGCAATCCTTAAAATGAGTAGCTGAGTAATCCAACAATTTTTGGATACCTCATCAAACAAGAGAACCTACTAATGGAAGAGGTGACATTGGAAGATGAAGTATGCAAGCAAAATCACTAGCAGATAGTGAAGTGTTGAGGACAAAACTCGTTTTAAGTACAGGGGAATGCTAACCCCTATTGAATCACCACGTTAAACCTAAAATTGATTATTAAGCCTTAGATATTGAGTGATTACATTTCTATGGCTATATTATTATGTAAACTAGAGCTTTTCATGCTTTCATTTTCTTATAATTGTACCCTTTGTCTCATTTATATAAACTAAGGAGACCCAATCCTAGAATCATCAAATATTGTCTTATTTGTTGTATTCATTGTGAATGGAGGTTCCCTATAACATACCATGGCTATCTACTAGCTCATTTTTTCCCTTTCTGAGTCCCAATCCTAAGTTCATTACCCCTGCAACATATGTATTGGGAAAATCCCCCCTACCCTAGGAATTGTCGAATGTGAATGTTAATGTGTAATGCATATGCCCAAATGCATTTAAATTAATATTGACACGAAATTACCAATAATTTATGGGATATTTTCCATAAAAAAATAATTATACACAAACTTGCAATATGTATCTATTAATTATGTGCAACTAGCTATAGGACTTTGATTTTCCACCTACCCATAGCCCACATTATTCATTTGTTTCAACAATAGGTCATCCATAAGATGGGGCTTCGAATCCATGGTCACCAATACACCCAAAACCTAGTAGACACCAAGTACCAAGAACGATCGCCTAAGATATTAGGCCAAACAACCTCCAATCAATCATCTTGTCTCTTCTAGGACTTTCGATACCCAATTAGGCTTGCAAGTACCCGTCAAGGCCTCACGCACCTAAGGTACTAAGCCCAACAACCTCCAACTAGTATAAATATGGATTTTAGGAGTTTAATTTACCTCATAGGGCATCAAAATAACTTTCCAATCCTCACATAAACAAGTTACCATACCTAACAGCCTCCAACTAGTAGTCTTATGGCTTCCAAACATTCTAATGCCCTCACAACCATTCTAGGTACCCTTACAGATTGCACACAACCAAAGTACCAAGATTAATAACTTTCAACCACCAACCTTCTGCCTTTGTGGACTTCCACTTCCCTCTTTATTTTTTCAGGTACCCTTATATGATTTCATTTCACCACTATCACCATGCTTCAATGAATATATTTCTAGAATCATTCACATGAATAATCCATACCAGTAATAGTGTGGGAATATGCCTCCTACATCCTCCATCATAGTGCCAAACATGCCTCTTTTTTATGCATATTTCTTTTTGGCCACTTTTCATTCACCCAAGCCATTAAATAACTTTATTTATTTTGCAACGGTAATTTTCTTTTATGATTTTCAAATCATAAGTGCATATTTTACCCATCCACGGAGTGTTATCCACCCCAATTTCATTTTATCATTGCAACATACAAACCTCTTATTGTATTTATATTCATGTGTTTCATAATTACATTATGAGGCCCTCTAGCCTCAAAATATATTAAATATTTACACATTTATGCATGCTCCCATATGATCCAAATAGAAAGTAGGATCCACCCATGTTATTTACACAAGATATTTCACCATGCCCTTTACCGATGGTATTGTAACACAAAAAGGATATAAATAATGAGCCTCACTTTGTAATAGGAAAAGTTGGTCAAGGAAAATGTGGTGATAAATGATTCCTCCATTTTAATAGAGAGTTGTTTTCTTTCTTATGTTTCGAGGGCATTCACTGTGTTTGTTTTTGGTTCAATGTTTGGGATAAATCAGTAGGTTTTCCCTCAACTTTCTCTCCATATTCAAGGCTCCTAGATCTTAGCTCCCAAGGCTAGATCAATGGTATCATATCCAGTTTCGATGGCAAAAGTGGTTTTATAAAATTGTGGAGAATAGATTAGTTGGATTACTACCATAAGTCGTACAATATGCAACATTATGGATACCCTTTGCTGCAAATATTCTCATCCAATGCCTCTAGTTGCATTCACAATTGTTGTTGCATTTTTTTGCTATTTGTTGTTTTCAATTATTTTGTATCTAGATGCAACATCAAATTTCATAGGGCCAACATACTGGGGTCACAACACCAGAGGGTTTCACTCTATGAAGTTTGTGAATAGGCACCAACTAACATTACCTACAAGGCTAACACAACCTCACTCTCTCTTTCCTACGATACCAACATTCATTTGGAAAATTTCTTGTCATGGAGACATGAAAAAGTACTCATTGTGGCCTCTTACAAGTGTTCTTTTGTGGTTAAATCCTTATGGAAACCCCTGCCATTGTAAAATTCCTGATTTCAAGACTCCATCGTGCCAAGGGCTCTAGATTATGGTGAAGATAAAGCAGATAATGATATCTACACTACGAAATCCACATCATGGCTATTTTACAATCCTAAAGCATGCATAACAATATCATTTAATGGTTTTAAAGGCATATATTGATTTTCACTAGTAGCTCCCATGGTCTATTGCTCGTGATGGAGGTGAAAATGGTGATGGTTATCAACAACAATATCTATCAAACTTCCCATTGGTTTTATTCATTTTTATATGTTCTTGTGGAGTTGTGATTTGTGGTAAATTTCACTTCATTTAAAAATGTAGCACAATGACGTCACCAAAGAGTCATTTGTCAATTCATTTATGAAGCTTCCTTTGTCATTTCTCACTTTTCACCATATTTCCTTGCACCTGTGGGTGAAGGGATTCAAGCAGTTTATGGCGAAATTTTATTGCCCATACAAATTCAATATCAAGAAGCCACCAAATGATCCAGATTTAAATAGGAACGCAAAAAATTATAGACATAACCATAGATATAGAATGCAGTAGAAACAATACTTCATTTCATTAATGTAAAATACTAAAATATGCTTACAAATAGAAGTGGAAATAAACTCGCTCAAGTGATTGTAGCTCATCTCTAAGAAGAGATGTGGTGGATAAATGCCATTGAACTACCTTACAATGAGGCTGAAGGGCCTTTTTATTACTAAACAATAAGATAAAAACCTAAACAACCAAAAACCTAACCCGAGGAGATGTAACACCAAGAGATTATGGGCCCCATTGGGGTTAATTGGACAACCAACTTTTCGAGGTTGTGACTCGGTCATATTGTCTTTGTTTGACACATATGATACCCCATTGGAAAGACATCTCCGAGGACTACGACAAAAAATATGATTCTAATAGAAAATAGCTAGCAATCGATTTCCAAAAAAGCGTCATTTTGGTCCTCAGAACAGATTCAAAAGTTGAGGACCCAAAAAACTACTAAAAATAGTAAATTGCGCTACAATTAATGAAACTGAAAAACCGAAAGAAACAATGGTGGGGGTGCAAGTGGAATGGCTAGGTGGCCACCAATATCCACCTGGATCATTCCTCCCCCCTTAGGAAGAAATGGTCCCCATTGTGTTGAGTTTCTCCATGAGATGAGAGAACTTCTACTGAACTTGGTCCCTGGTGAGCCACCTGCCCTGGTGAAGGAGTTGGCCTCCTTTGAAAACTCGATATAGTTGGATCTTCTGCTAGAAAGTGTCCTTGATCCATGTGTCCATGATCAGATCAGTGGCAGCTTGTTCCATGCAATTTGAATTTAACTCTGTTGGTGTGAGTTGTCCTGCAATGTCAGGTGTGTCTAGTAATGGTGGAAAGTATGGCTGAGGGTGGTCCATGTTGAGCACTGGGTGCGGGCCAAGGAATAGGGGAATGTTGAGCTAAAATGCATTGTCTCCCACATCCTTGGTAATGGTGTAAGGACCATATCGGAGTGGTTTGAGTTTCCGATAGGCTCTGGTAAGGCGTTCCTTTTGCAAATGCAACTAGAATTTTTCACGCAGTTCAAACTTGTGTGGCACCCGATGTTGATCATGTCGCTGCTTGTACTTGGAATTTGATTTCTCCAAAATGTTTTGGAACTCCTGGTGGATATGTTGGATGTGCTCAAAGAAGCTGTTTGCCTTATTGATTTTGGATTGGACATGAGTCGAATCTACCCGAGTAGTTACAAATGTCATGGCCACATCAATGGGACATAGTGGCTGGAATCCTAAGGTCACCTAAAAAGGGTTGTGGCTAATGAAGTTGTGCAGAGCTTCATTAGAGTTATGTTGAACATAGGGGAGGCTCTCATCCCATGTGCATGGATGCTTTGAGTTGCACATGCATAGAATGTGTACGATCTATTAGTGTCAGTGTCTTCACACTTCCATCAGTGATCAAATTGCTCTTTTTCACACATATTAGGTGTCTCATTCAATCAGCTGCATTCCATTAGGTCATGGATCAACTGATGGTAGTGGCTTCATTACAGTTTCCCTCATGTCATATATCTACTGGCTCATTCAAAACCTATTTTCACTCATTTTTAGTCATTTCAATTCATTTCATTTAGTTTAGGGTTTAGTTTCACTAGACCTAGGGTTTGTCATCATGGTCATCTAGAATTGAATAAAAAGGTCAGCAGGAACATGAGAAGGATAAATAAGTTCATAGAATCATAAATTTACTTTTGATATGCTCAATAAATCATTTTTACCTCAAAACTCAGTTTTGAGGTGAAAATAGAGTTTTTATATTTTTTACAAAAAATTTCATGTAATTTAAGTGTTTCTATATGTAATAAGCTCAACAGTTGTTCTTGGTCACCTTGCCAACTCCTGCACCATGACATTAGTCCATCTAATTGTCAAGAAAAAGTCAAACTTCAAATGAAAAATAGAGTTTTTGAGAAAAAGTGACTAAGACTTTATAAAAGTGGGTTTGTGTTAAACAGACATGGACAACCAAAACAATAGGAAAGATAAATCATGCAGTACATTTTTATTAACAATTTGATATACATTTATAGTACATTTGGTGACCATTGGGATTCACATCCCAAGGTCCCTTGGAATACTTAGTCTGTTCGGCTTCCACACTAACCCTTTAGGATTAGGTGTCCAACATTCCCCCCCTTAATCCGCAGGGTTATGTATGAGTCCAAGAAAAGAGCTGTAATACAAAATGTGCAATAATGCATGGCAGCACTAGGCTGAATGTGCTCTATGAAATGTTGGTAAAAAGGGCGGTGGTTTAAGGATGGCCACCAACACTGGAACGCTTAGTGCAGTTCCCGGAACTCTTCCAAAACTGGCAAGAAGCTGAAGTCTTCTGCTAGAGGAAGTGATCCTATTGTTTTTAAAGAGGGAAACCTTCAACCATAAAAGGGAGGCCTCACCCCGCATAAAAGGTAAAACTTCAACCTGTAAAAGGGAAGTCTCAACCTGTGATGGTTTAAGGATGACCAACAACTCTGGAATGCTAATGCAATTCCTGGAACTCTTCCAAAACTGGAAAGAAGCTGGAGTCTTCTGCTAGAGAAAGTGTTCTCAATTTTGTCTCCGGAACTCTTCCAAAACTGGCAAGAAGCTGAAGTCTTCTGCTAGAGGAAGTGTTCCAGATTTCCTACTGAAGGCATGTTCACGGACATCTGTGTCTCTGGCTACAACTCTGAAACTGGTGTGGCAGGTTGTGGCTCAGGCTCGCTTGATGTGGCTTTGAGCTTGTAGATGACCATCATTTCCCCCCCTGTCAGATACAAGGTGAGATGATGGAGAAAACTCAACTGCAAGACTGTTCAATATTCTGGAACAAGTTCTAACATGTGTTTGGAATATCTTCTTGGCTGTTGATTCCCATTGCCAAGAAGCGATCCATCCAAGATGAATCTTTGTTCTTGCAGGACGTTTGTTTTTGAAGCATCTGTTTGAAGAATGACTGGTTTTGTGACAATGCTTACATGGATGAAGATCAAAACAGTGATCTTTCAGATGGCCAACTCGATCACAGTGTTGGCATTTCACGATCTGTTGTTGTTGTTGCTGTGGAAGAGGGGCAGAGTCTGGAACAGTTGAAGCTGAACTGTCATATGGAGCAGGTGAACTGTCACGAATGAAACCAGCACTCTGAAACTGAATGGGTTTTGAGTAGTCTGGAATATGAAAGGACAAGTCCTTGTCATATCCAAGACCAGTTCTGCGCTTGTTGTGGACAAGCTGTTCCCAAGGTCTGATGATGGGCTTGGGAAGTGCAAACTGAGTTTCTGCATCTGCATGTACAATAGTTGCTTTATTTGAATGAACAGGAACATTATTGACTTGCTGTTTATGGGAGTCTGTTTCAATTTTCTGAACAGAAACAGGTTCAGAATGATGACTCCATTGCTGTAGTTCTTCTTGCTGTAGCTGTGATTCAAGCTGCAAAAAATCGATCTTTTCTTGTGCATTTTGCAAATAATTTTGAATGTCAAAAAGAGTTTCTTTGTTGACTTTTACCATCTCATCAACAGTGGAATGAATTAGGATATTCAATAACTTTAATGCATCTTCAAGTTTGGCCATTATCTCAATAGATAAACCCTGATGTGCAAACAATGTTCTCCAAGGTGGGTGATTTCGTAAGCTTATTCATTGTACATTGTTTTTAATGCTTCCACATGTAGTAACAGTCTCCAAACAAACTTATATTATCCAATAGCAAATTAAATGCAACATACAGTGGATAGTAGCCTACTTACTCTCCTTATTCAAACTCGCAACAGGCATTATCAACTTAGCATTCAACGCTATCATTCATTGAATTCTCCAACGCTATCATTTATTGAATTCTCGAGCGCTTACTGTTCTGACTTCTCACAACAACCCTTCAAAAATTCAACATTTTGCTGGACTCCACAAAACTTTGTGACTAGATTATTCATTAGCAAGCAAGATCTTCATATAATACATCCAAGATATTACATCCATTCAATGCATTGAAATATCTACAAACTCAGTTCATAAATGAAAACCATAATATATATATATATATATTGGTCAACGTATATCTTTCTAAGCATAGACCCACAACGCACATATAACCATAAATTTATTTTTTTTCTCGTTGACCAGCTTCTCCTCCTTCACCTGAATCCAAACTAAACATGTGCTAAGAGAACTAAAAACGCTGGCAGACTCTTTGGCCAACCAAGCAGTCACATACATTCCAAGTGCAATGCTGGCAAATGGAATCATGCAGGAGGCTCCAATTCCATGACATTAAAACAATAAATCAAGATAGAGATGTCATCGCCAAGGTAAATCCCACATGCAAGAAATTTTTAATGGACAGGATACATGAAGAGACCCAAGGATCAAGTAGTTTCCTGAGGGTGACAATCCCTCGACGCAGATAGAAGATTTGATGAGGCTGAAGGTGGTTCTGAAAATGACAGTAGAGGTAAGCACGTGAAGACGGAGGTACACCCCATCATGACATCTTCAGTTCGCCATTCCTTCAAGCAATTGGACTGTGGATGGAGGCTCAGCCAGGCGTAGGATGATGTGGGTTGCACACATACAACGCACAGCTTTTAATATATAAACCACAACCTTTTTTTCGTTGAAGTTTGGTCCTATCTTAATAGACAGCCGGTTTGAATTTTGCTTGTTCCAAACTAGGCAGCGTCCTTGTCACTCCTTTAAAGTCATCACATCACAGCGCTGTTGTCATTGGTTCACTGGTTCACAGGACAACAAATTTCTTCAAATGGCAGCGAAGAGGCAAAGTCTGGGGCACGATTAACCATAAAAACTGATGCGTAATCCAAGTTAGACCATGACAATAGCAGGTGAATACCACCGCTTTATGTAGGCCGGAGCTTTGAAACCCTCGATCTCATTACAATGAGAGAATACAACCGCTTATGTAGGCCGGAGCTGTTAAACCTGCACTATACCACACACAAAACTGATCCAATTAACTCCTTCGGAAAGTGCTGATATTCCTTGGGCCACCGAGGCTCTGGGTTCGAAACCCGAAGTGGTGATTCTCTGGATAGGAAGCGAGAGAGCTACCACCTCGTTTCATAAAGATCACTATGAGAATTTGTATGCGGTTGTGTAAGGAGAAAAACATTTTCTTCTCTTGCCTCCAACAGATGTGCACATAATATATATCCAGCTGCGTATTATGTGAGATCCGAGGAATTTGTATGCGGTTGTGTCCTGGGGTTTAGTATTCAGCATCAATCCACAGAGGTAGCCATGGATTCCGTGAGGAAGCAGTTGGACGCTGTAATGGGCGCCAATCGCAATGGCGATGTCAAGGAAGTCAACCGCAAGTATTACGATTGAGATGTATGTCAACTGTATTTGGTCGGACTCTGCCCTTACGACCTCTTTCAGTTAATTAAAATGGATTTAGGTGCTTGCCCAAAAGTATACTCATTGCAGCTACGAAAAGAATATGAAGAATCAAAAGAAAACAGAAAAGACAACTATGACAGGGAGTTGGAGGATGTAATTGAGAAACTCGTTATCGAGTGTGATGGGAAAATTACAAGAGCATTGAAATGCCTTGAAGAAGATGATGCTAAGGCTGCAATCGCAATTGTTGTATCTGATGTTACAAAGTTACCAGAAGTGGATGAATACTCCAAGCAAATAAAGGAGAAGCTAAAACTGTAATTCATTGCCTATTGTTCGAATTGAAATGCCCAGTGCGCATCACACTCACACTCGCACAGCAAAGTGGAGGGAGGTCGGAGCAGTTTGCATGACTCGCAGACCAAAAGGAGAGCCAAACGAAAAACGAAGAGTTTCATTTCGTGCAAGCGGAAAGGGAGACTAACAATGCAGGCGTTTCAATTCAGATACCATGACAATGCAGGTGTGTTGTCAACATAATTTTTGTAGAATACGTTATGAACAGTACTGGCGCCACTGCTATCAGCGGAACTCCTCCAACTGAGCCAGCTATTATAATGGTAGTCTTCAAAAAAAGAGTCTTCAGGCAGCGTGCGTTTCATTCAGGTGTTTGGTATGTACCGTCAGGTGTGGGACAGAGGAGCAGAAGGCAGGGGCGTTATGTCAGGACAGAGGCAACATAGGTCAAGCAGACAAAACACAGAACTGACATATAGAGACCACAAAAACAAGTGGCTCAAATTAATTAGGCAGGGGAGGAGATCGCCTACTCTGATACCATGTTAAACAGACATGGACAGCCAAAACAATAGGAAAGATAAATCATGCAATACATTTTTATTAACAATTTGATATACATTTATAGTACATTTGGTGACCGTTGGGATTCACATCCCAAGGTCCCTTGGACTACTTAGTCTGTTCGGCTTCCACATTAACCCTTTAGGATTAGGTGTCCAACAGTTTGCAATGAGGAAAAGTTAAAGTGCATCATTTATAAAGTGAATTTATGCTAGCTATTCATTTCATTGTGCAAAACATCAAGTGGAGAGCCAAAATTGTGATTTGAAGGGAAATTGAGCAAAGGAGGAAGAAAACCCAACATTTTCAGCAAATTTACCTGGTGCTACACATTAGAGGGTTGGTGTTGCACATCAAACCAGCGTTGTGCATAGACAGTTTCTGCCAGTGTAAAAATACACAGGCGTTGCGCATTAGGCAGGCGCTGCGCATTGGGCCTAATATGCTGCGCATTGGCTAGGGAGGTTCCAAAATCACTCAAATTCATCCTAAACTCTCCCAAATGCTGCATTTCACTCCTATACGTAAATGTTCAGCGATCTTGAGCTGAAATTGGTCTTCTTAAAGTTTTTTTCATGAGTTTTTCTTCTGAAAATCAAAACCCGTGCTTGCCTTCATACATTTTCATCTCATTGCCAAATTTCACTGCATTACAAAACTAGCGTCCTTTTTCCCTTTTCCCAAACTTCATTGCCCTTAATCTACCCATTAATTCCATTTTCCCTTTCCTTATTCCCCTAAGGAACTAATTACCTTCATTAAACCCTAAGTCCCTCATAAGTCAAAACCCTAATTTCCTAAATATGTCCGTTCATTCCCCTACTCCACTTCACATTTGCAAAATCTCTTCATGCTCATCTTCTTTGCCTTCACCCATTGTCATTGTTCACCATACCATCATTACATCGCATCATTAAGACAAGCATCATGGAAAGAAGTAGTGAATCAAGTTTTGAAGAAGGTACACTTAGTGATAGCTCAAGGGAAAGCAATGTGCAGTCCAGGAAGCCTCACAAGGGTGGAAAAATTATTAGGGAGGAACCTATTAGCGTGAATGAACTCCTTGCTTGCCCTCTAGCCACCACATGTTTCAGATATCAGTCCTGTTTTGAGTTTTGTGAAATGGTGGAGAGGGTCAAATATCACCATGAGCTAGCAAGGCAGTTTGTGATAAACATGGATAATAATATGGTGCATCTTACTGGGCTCAATTTCACTCTTTCACTAGCTATCATTGGAGAGGCTACAAGAATTCCAGATGTGGGGGAAAAGTGGAACAAAAGGCAAAATATCAGTAAGCAGCATTATGAACCTTATATCAAGGCCAAATACCATGGTAAACTTAGTAGGGTTTTCCTTTCAAATTCTTTGAGGACAGGTATGTTCCACTCATAAAGCTTATCATCAAATACTTTACATGTGAGGGTAGGTTCTCTAGACTTTATGCCTACCACATCAAATTTCTTATGCACTTCACTAGGGTCAGAATGATGAGAATTCCTTATTTCATATATAAAAACATAGAGAGGATGACAGCGATTGCAAAAAGAAAACCATATCCACAGCAGCTCAATAGTATTTATCATTTTTCTATCATCAAAATTGTTGTTTTGCATCAGCTCACTCACTTGGGAGTGCCATGGGAAACTTTCATTGCCCATGAATCCTTCAAGGGGCCTCAAATATTTTCATATGCTCAAAAGGAAGGTGAACCTTCTAGGCAACAAAAAGAACCTGAAAGTAAAACAGAGGAGGGTCATGTTCCTACGCTTATCACTTATGAAAGAGGCACTAGGATGCTTTTTGCAGCTGCCAAGCAAGTACTATCTCCAGTAAGGGTGGAAGGGGTCTCGTTTTCTTCACTGGACCAGAGGAAAATGCTATCTTCATCAGGGGTGAAAGGGGATTTGCCTTCTTCACCAGCTGAATAAGTATAGTGCAGAGACAAAGGAAAGTAGAAGATGCATGAAGAGGGCCCTACTGAAGGGCAAGATAGGGATTTTTTTTTTGATTGAGGAGGATGTAACTGATTTGGGCTCTCAAAGCTCAAGACTCAAGGTCATGATTATCAAAGAGAAGGAGGATGAAATACAAACCTTATCACTTGAGCTTGAGAGCGCCAAATGGATCATAACTTTCTTGAGAAGGAAAACAATCAACTAGAAGATAAGCAAGCTATTATGGATCTAGAAATGATTAGAGAAAATAGGCAAGTGGTAAAGAGAAGAAAAATCAATATGACATCCCTTGAGCAAGAAATTGAGGTTGACTGAGAATCATGGTTGGAAAGGGTGAACATTTACCTTGAGAAGATGCTTGAGAAAGCTAAGAAAGAGAAGAAAATGTTGTGCCACATGGCCTATCACTACCTAACCCGGAACAAGATTTGTAAAACAAGGGTAAAGAGGCTAAAAGCTAAGTTAGGGAGAGCCTGGAGGGTCAAGAAAGAGCATGATAAACTCAAAATTGTGGCTGAAACTTCATTAGCTCATCAAAGCCCTTAATATGGTTGCTTCTTGGAAAATTTGAAGAAATTTTTGGAATTTTTTTTCATTTTTAAATTTTGTAAATAAAAGAACAGGAAATTTCAGCAGATGCGCAGCGCCGGTGAGTTGGCTCAATATTTTTCCAAATGGCTTGTAGTTTTTTATTCCTCATGAAAAAGAAATGAAACCTAGAATATTTCATAAAATTTGGAGGAGATCTGTGTCACCTAAAGGGAAACAAAACACCTAAAAAATGCCCTCTCTGCCACTTGTTGGACCCACAGGAACCAGTCTTGGGAGAAATAATTTTTGAAGGGGAAAATCAACTCCAAATAAAAATATTAAAAGTGTTCCAGAAACTAGAAAAGAAAAGCGTTCCAGCAAGCTATCTTGAGCCTAATTTGGTGAAGTAGAAGGCCTCCAAAAGTAGCCTTGAAGTGGCACTACACATCAGGCTCAAGGTGCTTCGCATCAAGCAAATTTTTGCCAAATTTGCCTAAAACTCAGAATTTCGCCCAGTTTGACTATCAGTAGAATTTTTCTCTTTTCCATGGTAAATTTGTGATGGTAAATGATGCAATATGATGTAAATTTAATGAAAAATAACTTGAGGGGGTAGATACATTAGTTAGAGGTGGTTTGAGGTTGAATGAATCAGTTTCCATAGTTTTAGAGGCAAGTTGTTCCACTGCCTATTTTCTTATTCTTAGTTTAGATGTTGTTGAAATAGCTCCTTGACTCATGGATTCAACCCCTGATGGCTAGCATAGGTGGTTTAATGCCTATATTATGTACTTTCTTAGTCATTTTTAAAGGTTGGACTCTTGTGGATGCTTTGAGCTTCATTGTAAATCACTTTTGCAGTTTGGAAAGGAAATGAACCAGGGCTTTGTAGCATTTTGTGGGATTCTTGTGGTAATGTGTCTTGGCATTGTTTCTTCCTTTTTTATTTAGTTTCTCTTATGTGTATATGTGCCGGAATCTATTTCTTTCTTCATAATTAAATGAATCAAGATAAATAGGTGGAATCCATTGATATGTTGTGCTCTGCCTTGAGGATACATTTAGTTTTTAATGTTTTCTACTGTTTGAAGAGGACTCATGAACTTTGCATGCCCTCTCCAACTCTGCACTAGTCTTAGACTTACCATCACACTCAATTTAAAGTGCCAAAACAGCTACCTACCCTGCCCCATAGAACATCCTGCAAATCTGAGTTGATTTCCCAGACCCAAAGCTGCCTTCTTCTTTTGATCCAACAACCAAATATCAAAATCAATCATAATCCTCTGACCTAATATACCTAGCCTAAAATCAACATTCATTTAAGTCATCTCAAGGAGAGAGCCCTCTCCGGACCTGGTAGGGCTAGCTACCAGGTTAAGCGTGGTTTGATGTTACCCTAGACCTACCTTCCTTTAGCCTGGCGTAGATTTAGGCACTAACATAGTGGCGACTCAACTGGGGAAGAACTAAGAAATATTACCCCAATTTTTTAAAAGCACATTCTAGCCTTTTTGGATGATAGGGTTAGAGTTCATTAGGCTGAAAAGATTGTAATGTCGATTTGAATTTAGGGGAAAAATTAAGCACACCGGCTTCAAGAAGATACACTAGGGTGAATCTTGATCCTGATCCTCCTCGTGTGTTCAAAAATCCTACTCCCATTCGAAGAATAGTGAGGTAAGAATTTTCATTGAGTCCAAGACCGGTTTTCAGATCTCATTCATGCCCAGTCGAATTTCAATATCTTGAAGATCTCCCATTTGATGAACACTTTGATCTATCTTTGTTTGAAACTAAATCTGAAAGTGTGATTGGTGATACTGTTTTAAATCTGCAACTTGTCCAAGACCTTGAAACTGAAAGAGTGAATAGATCAATTGAAGCTTATATTTTGAATTCCTTTCAAACAACTATTATGGCTACCAATAATCCCCAGCTCCTAGAATCTGCATCTACTACTCTTGGTTCATCTGCTATCTTGTCTAGTTCTGAATTTCATCCTCAACCTTAGTTCATCCCCATCCTCCCCCTACAACCTAGCATATTTGATTAGAGATGTGCCATCACTTCTCCTCCTTCGACACCTCATACACACATTACATCGACTGTCGTTGTTGTTATAAATTCTCCTGCTTCTCCAAGGCTAGTTTCCAATCCACCTCGAGTAATGGCTACCAGATATGCACCTCTCATTTTTCCACAGAACTTGGATGATGTTCCTTGTGATTACCAAATTAATATACCATTGTTTGATGCCACTCAAGCTATCGCAGTACAGCAGCATGTTGACAGGATAAACAACTTCTTTGATCTTCATGAGATAGATGAAGAGAATGTGACCATGCAATTATTTGTGCAAATTTTTGGAGGTGAGGTTCGAAATTGGTTCAGAAAACTACTCGTGAGAACTATTAATACATTGCTGGTTCTTCATAGATAATTTTTGGATTGCTGGGAGGTAAAGCAAAATCCACTCCAAATTCTTTCCGAGTATGAAAATATAAAGAGGAATGTTGGTGAAAGTGTTCAGGATTACTATGTAAGATACATTATTGTTTACAATGGTATTCCAGTTGATATCAAGCCTTCTATGGGGCTAGCTTTGATAAAATTCCCTGATCGTTTTGATCCCAACATGGGATACCAATTGAGAGAATATGATCTTACTACATTGTAGGATATGCAGAAAATTGCAGTGAGTGTGGAGGAAAATGTACTAGCTAACAGAGTTAGGATGAAGATCGAGAAGAAATTGACCATAAAGGAAGAAGCTTCTTCCTCGGATCATTTGCTTTGTAAAATTGAGAAAATGTTTGATAGATTCACAATTGCAGACAAGCCCAAGACACCAATCAGAAATCCAAATTTTCATGGTCAGCAGCAACCACAGTTCAGGATCAAATAGCGGGAGAACAAAGCACAAGATCAATCATCATAGCAGCAAGTAAAAACACCTCTACAATAGAATTATGTGCATCATTTGGAGTCAGAGGATGATGAAAATCTAATAGGAGAGGAAAATCACTTTTTTACAGCAGATGGATTGGCTATTTATATCACGAAGGATGAGGAATATTCAGAAAGCCCAGCTATACAGAAAGATGAGGATTTGATACTAGCTAATGAAATAGTCTTGGAAGAAGAATCAGATGAATATCAAAGGGGGTATATGAATGCACTAACAGTACAACAAAGACTGTATTCACTCAGAAGTAGGGATGTACCAGTCAATCTGGTCCAAAAGCAAAAGGAAGTAGCACAACTTAAGAATGACTCTACAAATGTTCAAAAAAAAGGAAAGGAGCCAGCGAATCCTACTTCCAGCAAAGTGCAATCTACAAATGAGAAGTCAAATCAACCAAGTACAGTAAAGGAAAAGTCTAAAAAGAAGGATTCTCCGATCAAAGAGGTAAATAAAACTACAGCCTTTAGCTTAGAGAATGAGATTTCTAAGTTAAAAGTACTGATACCTCTAACTAAATTAATGAAAAGTAGCAGTTATAAGAGTCAAGTGTCAAAGATTTTGAATTTAGATCCCCTGTCTAATATGGCTAATGTGGAGGATGACCAACCCGAGCTTATTTTTGGTCCTGCATTATAAGGCCAATCTGAGGATAGTGAAGTAGCTACGTTTTATATCAGCCTTAGATTGCATGAGTATGTCTTGCACAATGCCATGCTTGATTCAGAAGCATCTCACAATCTGATGCCAAAGGCAATTATGGAAAAATGGATTTTGGACATCACTCGCAAATATCATGATCTTTATTCCTTTGATTCTGGTAGGGTCAGATGTATTGGTCTCATTAAGGATTTGGTTGTCACTTTAGATCAAATTGTAGTAAAGAATGTTCTCATGGATGTAGTTGTGGCCGATGTTCCCCCTAGATTTGGCATGCTTTTATCTAGGTCGTGGGGTGAAAAACTGAAAGGGACATAGCAATTAGATTTCTCCTATGCCACTATTCCCATGCTTGGTCAGCTAAGAAAATTATATATGGAGAAGAAGATGAAGTATATGATCCCAAGCAAAGAGAAACCTTTGAATCATCCAATTAACTATGTACATACAGATTTAGAATCTTTTGTTCTTTATTCAGATAGTGGTTTTAATGATGTAAATAGCCAACTAGTTGAAGTGGAAGATGTTACAAAGATAACAGAAAATTTCAGGCAGTACTTGATCAAGAGAGACAAAGGCTTGTTGTACCGTTGAACAGTCTACATTCCGCCAATAGCAGAAAATTTATGGACAGTAGCCAAAGGTAAAAGAGGAAACAGAATTCTAGCACTTGGAGGAAGAAGTCAGTTTATGGAGTATGGATTTTGATGGAGCAATAGGTAAGGATGGCACAAGAATTGGGATTTGAATACGCAGTCCTATTTTCCTACCAAATAAAGTCCCAAGTAATGTAAGAATTTGTTCATATAAATTGGCTTTCGATTGTTCTAACAACAAAGCCGAGGATGATGCACTAATTGCAGGTTGAAGATACTCAAGAAGTTGAATGCAAAGAGAATTTCAGTTTATGGTGACTTCGAATTAGTAATCAAACAAGTCAATGGTGAATACCAAGCCAAACATCCATGAATGGGGCTTATCGTAATGTAGTTTTAGATATTTTGAGGTTGTTTCCAGATCATACCTTGACATGTGTCCCTCGTACACAAAATGTCATTGTCGATTCTCTTGCTACAATTGCAAGCTACTTAAAGATCCCAATGAATTCAAA
The DNA here is from genome assembly GCA_000404065.3 of Pinus taeda. Classification (NCBI taxonomy): domain Eukaryota; kingdom Viridiplantae; phylum Streptophyta; class Pinopsida; order Pinales; family Pinaceae; genus Pinus; species Pinus taeda. The sequence goes on along the minus strand of APFE030451765.1, from coordinate 502,146 downwards.
CAATAAGTTTGAAATTCATGTGAAGCATCACCCAGTTGTCCCTGATAATCTAAGATATTGGCAGGTGTTTCAGGATGACAAAGAGATTGATGATTTTATGCAAAATGAAGGCAAAAATAAAGCCACTTCTATAGATGGTGAGCAAGATGATGGTGAGCCAGAAATAGAGGTAAATCAGATGGAAGTCTTACAGTTGAAAGATAATTTCATCCCCAAAGGCCTTATACCTTTAGAGGAACTATTTGATCAAGATGATGTAGCTTGAAAACCAAGCTTTGTGCCGACCAAGAAGGGTGTTGAAGATGTCAATATCAGAAGAGTTGAGAATCCAAAGATGGTGAAGTTGTCAAAGGAATCACCTCCTCAGGTAAAAGCTAAATACATTAGTTTATTGTCTTCATTTTTTTATGTATTTTCCTGGGACTATATAGATTTAAAGGAGTATGATAAAAGTATAATTCAGCATATAATTCCTATTAAGCCAAATCAAAAGCAATTTTGCCAAAGGCTGAGAAGGATAAACTCGAAGTTACTGCCATCAATAGAAAAAGAGGTAAATCGATTGTACAAGGCTGGTAGAATCGTTCCGATCAGATTTTCAGATTGGATCTCCAATTTGGTCCCCGTGAGGAAAAAGACAGGTGAGATCAGATTATGCATAGATTTCAGAAATTTGAATAAAGTGTCATTAAAAGATAACTACCCATTGCTGAAAATGGACGACATTCTCCAGAGAGTAGTTGGAGCATCTCGTATATCGCTGCTTGATGGATATTCTGGCTTCAATCAAATTTTGGTTCATGAAGATGACAGGGACAAGACAACAGTCACCACTCCTTGGGGGACATTCCACTATGCCAAGATGTCGTTCGGTTTAAAGAATGTTGGAGCAACATTCTAGTGTGCCATGTAAATTGCCTTCACAAATGAAAAAGATGTATTTTTAGTAGTGTATCTTAATGATTTGACTGTCTTTTCAAATTCAGATGAGGAGCATCTTTACCATCTGAATTTTTTTTTTCAGTGTTATAGAAAATATGGAATATCACTCAATCTCAAAAAGAGCTTGTTTATTATGGATGAAGGGAAGCCTATCGATCACATAATATCAAAGGAAGGAATTCGCATCGATCTTGCTAGGGTGGAAGATATACAGAAGATATATTTTCCTCATAATAAGAAAGAGATCCAAGCATTTAATGCTAAGATGAACTTCTTACATCATTTTGTGCCTAATCTAGCTGAACACTTGAGGGAAATCACTAATATGTTGAAGAAGGATAGTGTTGTCAAGTGGATTGACGAAGCTATGAAATCTTTCAACCTAGTAGATTTGGCTCTTTCTTCAACCCCAATTTGATAACTCTGGATTATTCACATGATTTCATATTATTTTCATTCGTTTCTGAACATACTATGGCAACAGTTCTAATGCATAAAAGAGATCAGCTAGAAAAGCCAATTTCCCTTTTCAGTAGGACAATAAGAGATGCAGCCTTGAAATATAACATCATTAAGAAGCAAGATCTCGCCTTGTTTAAAGCTTTGAAAGATTTCGAGGTATATATTCTGCACTCTCATATCCTTGCTTACGTCCCTAATGCAGCAGTCAAAGATGTTTTGGTACAAACAGATCTGGAAGGAAGGCAAGGAAAATGGATCACAACATTGCTATAATATGACTTGGAGATAAAGCCAACAGAGCTAATCAAGGGGCAAGGTCTAGCAAAGTTAATGGTGGAGTCCAATCTACATGTACTAGATATAAATTTGATTGCAGCCATGTCTGAAGAAGAAGAAGATAGTTTGCTGATTCAGGTATCTGAAATTTTTCTCCATTCTCGTTGGTATTTAGATATTATGTACGTGCTTTAGCACCTTTCACCACCACCAGGGATGGCTAAAAATAAAGGTAGAACTCTAAAAATTAAGGCTGCTAGACTTTGTATTTTGAACAATGCACTTTAGTGGAAGGATCCCAGAGGCATTTTGCTTAGTTGCTTAACCGAAGATGAAGCCCAACAGGTCATGAGTGATTTCCATAAGGGAGACTGTGAAGGTCACTTATTTTAGAAGACGACGACTAACAAAATTTTGAGAGCGGGGTACTATTGGCCTTCCTTGTTTGCTGATGTTTATAAAACTATCACAAGCTATCATGAATGCCAGATTTTTTAGGGAAGAAGATAGTTGCAGCCTCTACCTCTAAAGCCAGTCGAAGTTAGTGCACCATTTCAGCAATGGGGCCTAGATTTTATTGGAGAGATTCATCCCACATCTTCAGCTCAATACAAGTGGATCTTAATAGCGATAGATTATTTCACAAAGTGGATTGAGGGAATCCCCACTAGGCAAGCCACGAACTCGGTAATAATTTAGTTTCTTGAAACAAATATTTTGTCACATTTTGGCTATACTAACAAACTTATTACAGATAACGCAGCCGCTTTCAAGTCCAGAAATATGATTGAATTTTGCAGCAAATACAAAATTACCTTAAGACATTCTACTGCATATTATCTGCAAGGTAATGGACTGGTTGAATATTCAAACAAATCATTGGTCAACATCATTAAAAAGTTGTTGGAAACCAATAAGAAGAGAAGGCATAAAAGATTGGTTATTGCACTATGGGTTGATAGAGTAAGCAAAGAAGTCAATTGGAATGTCTCCGTTCAAGATTGTATTCGCTATTGACATGGTGTTCCCAACATCTCTTGCAGTTCTCGTTGTTAAACTTCTGTAGGAAGCTGGCAACAAGGAAGATCATTTTCAGTGGAGGATAAGCCAAATGATCCATTTACAGCAGATGAGAGAGGAGGTTTTTCAGAATACCTTCAGGCTGCAGTAGAAAATTAAAAAGATTTATGATCGGAAGACAAAGGCGAACAAATTTCAGATTGAAGACATAATGTTACAGTGGGATGCTCGAAACGACGATAAAGGCAAGCACAGAAAATTTGAGAACCTATGGAAGGGACCATACATAATTGCTACATATAGAGGTCAAAATTCTTTTCTAATCAAAGAAATGAATGAGAAATATTGTCCAGGAGGGCCGGTAAATGATTGAATTCTGAAATGGTACTATCTCTAAGGAGTTTTCTTCTATCACATTTTTTCATTGTACATACCATTTTATTTCTTTCATTGCAAAGTTTGCACTGACACCATTCATTTAGCTTGGGGACCGAAGTGAAGGCTATAAAGCTAAATGTTTGGCTTCAGTCTTTGATTATTTATTTTTATTTGCTCGAGTCTTAGTTGAGTTGGTTTAGCTTTGAGTCTTGAGTCCAGGTATTTGTTTTGGTGTTTTGAAGTTATTGACTACATATTGCCCAATGGATGAAAACGCTAGTCCGCTTTTCCAAAGATCTGTGGTTCTTGGCACTTCCATTAGTGATCAAATTACTCTTTTGCACGCATACTAGGTGTCTCATTCGATCAACTGCATTCCATTAGGTCATGGATCAACTGATGGTAGAGGTTTCATTTCAGTTTCCCTCATGTCATATACTTGTTGGCTCATTTAAAACCTATTTTCATTCATTTATAGTCATTTCAGTTCATTTCATTCAGTTTAGGGTTTAGTTTCAGTAGGTCTAGGGTTTGTCATCATGGTCATCCAGAATTGAATAAAAAGGTTAGTAGGCACATGAGGAGGATAAATAAGTTCATAGAATCATAAATTTACTTTTGATATGCTCAATAAATCCTTTTTACCTCCAAACTCTGTTTTGAGGTGAAAACAGAGTTTTTCTAATTTTTCTAAAAAATTTCATCTAATTTAAGTGTTCTATATGTAATAAGCTCAACAATTATTCCTAGTCACCTTGCCAACTCCTGCCACTACAAAAACAAAAGCACCAGGGCATCAGTCCATCTAATTGTCAAGAAAAAATCAAACTTCAAATGAAAAAAGATTTTTTGAGAAAAAGTGACTAAGACTTTATAAAAGTGGGTTTGCAATGAGGATAAATTAAAGTGCATCATTTATAAAATGAATTCATGCTAGCTATTCATTTCATTGTGCAAAACATCAAGTGGAGAGCCAAAACCACGATTTGAATGGAAATTGAGCAAAGGAGGAAGAAAAATCAACATTTGCAGCAAATTTGCCTGGAGCTGAGCATTAGAGGGTTGGCGCTATGCATCAGACCAGTGTTGTGCATCAGACAGTTTCTGTCAATGTAAAAATACACAGGCGCTATGCATCAGCCAGGCACTGCCCATTGGCCAGGGAGGTTCCAAAATCACTCAAATTCATCCTAAACTCTCCCAAATGCTGCATTTCACTCCTACAAGTAAATTTTCATCAATCTTGAGCTGAAATTAGTCTTCTTAATGTTTTGTTCATGAGTTTTGCTTCTAAAAATCAAAACCCTAGCTTGCTTTCATACATTTTCATCTTATTGCAAAATTTTCACTGCATTACAAAACCAACATCCTTTTTCCCTTTTCCCAAGCTTCATTTCCCTTAATCTACCCATTAATTCCATTTTCCCTTTCCTTATTCCCGTAAGAAACTAATTCCCTTCATTAAACCCTAAGTCGCTCATAAGTCAAAACCCTATTTCCGTAAATCTTGTCCTTTCATTCCCCTACTCCACTTCACATTTGCAAAATCTCTTCATACTCATCTTCTTTGCCTTCACCCATTGTCATTGTTCATCATACCATCATCACATCGCATCATTAAGACAAGCATCATGGAAGGAAGTAGTGAATCAAGTTTTGAAGAAGATACACTTAGTGATAGCTCAAGGGAAAGAAATGTGCAGTCCAGGAAGCCTCACAAGGGTGGAAAAATTATTAGGGAGGAACCTATTACCATGAGTGAACTCCTTTCTTGCCCTCTAGCCACCACATGTTTCAGATATCAATCCTGTTTTGAGTTTTGTGAAATGGTTGAGAGGGTCAAATATTGCCATGAGTTAGCAAGGCAGTTTGTGATAAACATGGATAATAGTATGGTGCATCTTGCTTGGGTAAATTTCACTCTTTCACTAGTTATCATTACAGAGGCTACAAGAATGCCAGATGTAGGGGAAAAGTGGAAAAAAAGGAAAAATATCAGTAAGTAGTGTTATGAACCTTATATCAAGGCCAAATACCATAGTAAACTTAGCAGGGTGTTTCCTTTCAAATTTTTCGAGGACCAGTATGTTCCACTCATAAAGCTTATCATCAAATACTTTACATGTGAGGGTAGGTTCTCCAGACTTTATGCCTACCACATCGGATTGCTTATGCACTTCACTAGGGTCAGAATGATGAGCATTCCTTATTTCATATGTAAAAAAATAGAGAGGATGACAGTGATTACAAAAAAGAAAACCATATCCACAGTAGCTCAATAGTATTTATCATTTTTCTGTCACCAAAATTGTTGTTTTCCATCAGCTCACTCAGTTGTGAGTGTCATGCGAAACTTTCATTGCCCATGAATGCTTCAAGGGGCCTCAAATATTTTAAGATCCTCAAGAGGAAGGTGAACCTTCCGGGCAAAAAAAAGAGCCTGAAAGTAAAATGGAGGAGGCTCATGTTCCTATGTTCGTCACTTATGAAAGAGGCACTGGGATGCTTTTTGTAGCTGCCAAGCAAGTACTATCTCCATGAAGGGTGGAAGGGATCTCATTTTCTTCACCGGACCACAAGCAAATGCTATCTTCACCAGGGGTGAAAGGGGCTTTTCCTTCTTCTCCAGCTAAATAGGTATAGAGTAGAGATAAAGGAAAGAAAAAGATGCATGAAGAGGGCCCTACTAAAGGGCAAGAGAAGGATTTTTTTTTGATTCAGGAGGATGTCATTGTTTTGGGCTCTCAAAGCTCAAGACTCAAGGACATGATTATCAAAGAGAAAGAGATTAAAATACAAGCCTTATCACTTGCCATGAGAGGGCCAAATGGATCATCAACTTTCTTGAGTAGGAAAACAAGCAACTAGAAGATAAGCAAGCAGTTATGGAGCTGCAAATGATTAGAGAAAATAGGCAAGTGGCAAAGAGAAGAAAAATCAAGATGAGATCCCTTGAGAAAAAAATTGAGGCTGACCGAGAAACATGGTTGGAAAGGGTGAACATTTGCCTTGATAAGATGCTTGAGAAATCCAAGAAAGAGAAGAAAATGTTACACCATATGGCCTATCACTACCAAACCCAGAACAAGATTTACAAAACAAGGGTAAAGAGGCTAAAAGCTAAGTTAAGGAGAGCCTTGAGGGTCAAGAAAGAACATCATAAACTCAAAATTTTTGCTGAAGCTTCATTAGCTCAGCAAAGCTCTTAATATGGTTGTTTCTGGAAAACTTTGAAGAAATTTTGGGAAATTTTTGTCATTTTGCAATTTTGCAAATAAAAACACAGGAAATTTCAGCTAATGCACAATGCCAGTGGCTCAATATTTTGCCAAATGGCTTGTAATTTTGGATTCCTCATGAAAAAAAATGAAACCCAGAAGGTTTCATAAAATTTGGAGGAGATCTGGGTCACCTAAAGGGCAAAAAACACCTAAAAAATGCCCTCTCTACCACGTTTTGGACCCACAGGAACTAGTCTTGGGAGAAATGATTTTTGAAGCAGCAAATCAAATCCAAATCAAGAAATTCAAAGTGCTCCAGAAGCTAGATATGCAAAGCTTTCCAACAAGCTATCTTGGGCCTGATTTGGTGAAATGAAAGGCCTCCGAAAGTATCCTTTAAGCGGAGCTATGCATTAGGCTCATAGCGCTGCACATCAGGCAAATTTTTGCCAATTTGGCCTAAAACTCATAATTTCGCCCAGTTTGAATATCAGTTGACTTTTTCTCTTCTCCTTGGTAAATTTGTGATGGTAAATGATGTAACATGATGTAAATTTAATGAGAAATTACTTGAGGGGGTAGATGGATTAGTTAGAGGTGGTTTGAGGTTGAATGAATCAGTTTGCATAGTTTTAGCGGCAAGCTATTCCACTGCCTATTTTCTTGTTCCTAGTTTAGATTTTGTTGAAACAACCCCTTGAATCATGGATTCGACCCTTGCTGGCTAGAATAGGTGGTTTGATGCCTATATTATGTACTTTCTTAGTCATTTGTAGATGTTGGACTCTTGTGGATGCTTTGAGCTTCATTATAAATCACTTTTGCAGTTTGGAAAGGAAATGAACCAGGGTTTTGTAGCATTTTGTGGGATTCTTGTGGTAACGTGTCTTGGCATTATTTCTTCCTTTGTTATTTAGTTTCTCTGATGTGTATATGTGCTAGCATCTATTTATTTCTTCATAATTAAATGAATCAAGATAAATAGGTGGAATCCATTGATATTCAATGCTCTGCATTGAGGATACATTTAGTTTTTAATGTTTTTTGTTGTTTGAAGAGGACTCATGAACTTTGCATGCCCTCTCCAACTCCTCACTAGTCTTAGACTTACCATCACACTCAACTCAAAGTGCCAAAACACTTACCTACCTTGCCCCACAGAACATCCTGCAAATTTGAGTTGATTTCTCACACCCAAAGCTGCCTTCTCCATTTGATCTAGCAACCAACTATCAAAATCAATCAAAATCCTCTAATCTAATATACCTAGTCTAAAATCAACATTCATTTAAGTCATCTCAAGCCCTAATTGCCATATTACAATTGAGATTGATAAGGAGAGAGCCCTCTCCTGACCTGGTAGGGCTAGCTGCAAGGTTAAGCGTGGTTCGATGTTACCCTAAACCTGCCTTCCTTTAGCCTGAGGTAGATTTATGCACTAACACGATCATCCCGTTGATGGACTTAGTGAGTTTGTTGTCCAACATCAACCAGAGACTAGATCAAAATGTACTAAGGAACCTGCTATCCTGATCTGAGATGATAGACTATGAGATCCCAAAGTGTACCCAGACTCATTCAAAGAAGAGTTTAGCAGTGGCTTCTAGTATGATATTCCTTTTATAGGCCATCGTAATGGCCATCTTCGATAATTTGTCGATGACCACAAAAACATGGTCATTTCCATGCTGAGTAGAAGGAATGCTCAACATGTAATCAATGGAGATGAATTCTCAAGGTCGACTAGGAGTAGGCAATGAAGTATAGAGGCCCTACTTCTTGATGGTCAGTTTGTTAATAGTGTAGGCATTGCAGGATCTAATGTACTTTCTGACATCCTGTCGAAGATTTGACCAATAGAAATACTTCTGCAATACTGCCACCATTTTCTCAACTCGGAAATTCCTAGCAGCGTAACTTTAGTACGCTTCCCAAATCATCTTAGCATGCTCACTTGAAGGAACACAAAGGTGACCCAGGTGGCATAACAGGGCATCCTTGAGGTGAAAATCTAGAACATGCTAACCCTCCAAGTGCATCTGGTATGTGTGGCCTAATTTTGGGTCGCTTTTGTAGAGAAGTGGCCAATTTGAAGTCTCGTCCCCACAAGAGCTGAGCACAATGGTTAACACCATGATCAATGGTCAATTGAGGCAATCGACAACATTATTGGTGCTTCCCTTCTTATAATTGATATTCAAATGGAACTGTTGCAGGTATGTGGACCACTTCTGATGGCGATCATTCTGCAACTTCCCTTGTGTCTGTATGAATTGTAGGGACTAGTGGTCTATGTGGATGATCGTTTCCTTCCTCAAAATGTAATGCTTCCATTGTCAGCAAGCCTGCACAATGGAATACATATTTTTGTCGTAAGTGGGATACTTCTCGACTGTGTCTGAAAGTGTCTCACTATGATATGCCACTAGATGCCTGTGTTGAGTAGGGACTACCCAATAGCATAGCCAGAGGCATCTGTCTTGATCTCAAATGGCTATGGAAAGTCTAGTAATGTGAGTGCTAGTGCCAAGGAGAGGCGATGTTTCAACTCTATGAATGCCTTCTGCTGAGATTCAGACCAAAAGAATTTTTCTTTCGATCCTCCCTTGGTGACTTGACTAAGGGCCAAGTGATATGAGAGAATCCCAACACGAAGCTACGGTAGAAATTGGAAAGACCCAGAAAGTTGCAGAGCTTTGTCATAATGGTTAGAGATGGCCAATCCTAAATGACTTGGATCTTGGTTGGGTCCACATGCACCCCCCATTCATTAATAATGTATCCTAGATATTGAACTTGGATCATGCCAAAAGTTAATTTCCCCAAATTGGCACATAGCTTGTGTTGTCGTAGTTTTTGGAGAACCTGACGGATGTGGTGGACATGCTCTTCCCAAATCTAGCTGAAGATCGGGATGTCATCCAAGTATACTACTACAAATGAGTTGGTGAATGGCTGCAAGATGTCATCCATGAGCCTCATGAAGGGTACATGAGCATTCATCAACCTGAAAGGCATAACCAACCATTCGAAAAGGCCCTCCTTGGCTTTGAAGGCAGTCTTCCATACATCAGAGGATTCGATTGGTACCTAGTGATATCCTGACTTCAAATCAATGTTGCTGAATTATTTTTCCCCCTTTAGGTTGTCTAGAAGGTCATCAATTCATGTGATCAAGTACCTATTCCAGACAGTGATCTTGTTCAGTGCCCAATAGTTAATACGGAGTCTCGAAGTCCCATCCTTCTTCTGTAACAACTTGAATGAGCTCCCACAGGGAAATGAACATGGTCATATGTGACCTTTCTATAGTAGCTCCTGAATTTGCCTCTTCATTTCATCGTTCTCCATAATGGAGTGCCACTAGATTGGTCCATTGGGTAGCGGCGCACCTGGGGTCAGATCGACATAGTGCTTGACCTAACAGTGTAGAGGTACCCCTGCGAGGCAGGTGAATATTTCCTCATACTCCTCCATGACCTTGTCCATCAGTTTTTGTTGTGCAGAGGGGCCTTGTCTGGAGGTTGTGGCCATCGTCTTCTTCTATCCCTGAGGGCACATCATTAGGAAAACAAATTTCCCAGTTTTAGAAATGAGCTTACTTCGTTTTTTGTAGTAATGAAAGAGATGGCGGTAGGTGGTGTATCCTGTACAACTTATTTCCGAAAGTAAAAATAACAACATGAGGCCTTGACTCATACACAACATGTCACTTCCACAACTATGGTTGGCCTAATAATACATCACAAACATCAATGGAAACAACATAACATAATACCTCATTTTTGAAGGGCTTGATGTTATATGGAAGGTGACACTACTGGCTCACACGAATATCCCATCACGATTTTGGATGTGTTGTGGTTGGTAATCCTAGTCGCTTCATGACCTCTGCCCAAATGAGGTTCTTTTGGCTCCATATATCAACAATGAACTGTAGTGCAACCCTTTACCCACATCTTGGAGTGGAAGAGGTGCTCCTCCTCCTCTGGATCTTCATGGTGGAGACAGTGGCATTGGGCTCTGCCTCGATAATATGCTTCCCTTTGTCATTCGCTTTATCGGGTTCTAACTTGGAGTAAAAACATGCATCTGATTATGAGGCCTTTAGCTCAACCACTAGTGACTGCTTGACACTCACTTGTGTTGTGATTGGAGCACTTATGGAACTCACACCACTTTCTCGTGTCCTTCTTTGGCTTCACAGTGTTGTTCTTTGCTTGCGGCTTTGGCGAGTTGTCCTAGGCCACCTGGCCTTCGCTTTGCCCTTTATTCTATGGTTTGGAGGCACCCTTCCCTTGCTTCGGATTCACAGATCCAAAGTCTCGCTTCTTCTATTTAAACCTCTGCTCGATCTTGATAACGTATTGATACATCGTGCCAAGCGAGGAGATGTCTAGGAACTCCATCTCATCCTAGATGTACCTATGTAGGTAACCATGGTATTTGAGTACCAAATGCTGCTTAGAATCCTTGATACCGAACTTTGTGCAAAGGTTATGAAAAATATTGGTAAACTCTAGCACATCTTGGTCCCTTCCCTCCCACAACATGGTCCACTTTATGTATTTATCCTCATAGCTTCTAAAAGGGTAGTATTTCTCCTTAATGGCACCGTGAAATGAATTCTAGGTGGGTGCTACTAAAATCATTAAGGCCGTACTTTCATCCTTCTACTCGCAGTAGGTTTCCCACCAGTTGTTGAGATGTGGGGCACTTTGAGAAGAGAAAAAGTAATCTTTTCCCACCCAGAAAAATCATGAATAGAAAAATACCATTCTAGCACATTTAGCCATCTATCTACAGCGTCTGCATCTGTCTGGCCATCAAATATGGGAATATCAAAGTTAACTTGTACCTTAAATGGTGTGGTGCTTCCAAAGTAGCAGCTGGAAGTAGATGTGTTGCCCTTGGGTAGCCACTGAAGGATCTGGGAAATTTTTTCCATCATCGCATTCCTTTGTTGCTCGAGGGGCTCTTTGAGCAAGATTTTGATAGGATCTCTTGGCCCCTCGTCTTTATTTTCATTTTCCATGGGAGGCCGTTGGGATTTGCGAGGTTGATCTTGCAAATTTTTGACCATTCAAGACCTAACTCCTTATATCCCAACCTCGTTGGGGACATGCAAAGAAAATCAAAGAAAGATTAGACGACTCTAATACCACTGATCTAGATTTAAACAAGAACGCAACAAATTACAGGCATAGCCATAAATACAAAGATGCAACAAAAATAATACTTCATTTCATTAATGTAAAATACTAAAATATGCTTACAAATAGAAGTGGAAATAAACTAGCTTGGATGATGGTAGCTTATCTCTGAGGAGATGTGGTGGCTACATGCCTTTGAACACCTTACAATGAGGCTCAAGGGCCTTTTTATTATTGAAAAATAAGAGCAAACCCTAAACAACCAAAACCCTAACTCGAGGAGATGTAACACCAAGAGTTTATGGGCCCCACTGGGGTTAGTTGGACAGCCAACTTCCCGGGGTCATGACTTGGTCATAATATCTTCGTTTGGCGTGCATGATACCCCCTTGGAAATATCTCTCCAAGGACTACAATGGAAAATACGATTATAACAAATAATTCTCTCACAATATATTTCCAAAAAATGTCATTTAGGGTGTCAAAACGGTTCTCGAAGTTTATGAGATGAAAAAATGCTAAAAATAGTAAATTGTGCTACAATTAAGGAAACTAAAAAATTGAAAGAAACAATGGTGGGGGTCCAAATGGAATTGGTGGGTGGCCACAAATGTTCACTTAGATCACCAACCCTAGTAATACGATGGCCTAGGCCAACTCATGTGAGGCCAAACCAAAATCGAGGTGAGAAATCATTGGGGAAGATCATAACGTAATCCAACTTATCAAAAGCATTGATTTATGGCTATTTTTTGGTGGTATATCTGAACGGAGCTACATAAGGTTTGGTATTCATCAATACCTTGGGCCAAATTGCAGTGTCTAGTGGCTACTCCAAAGAGCGGCCTCGATTGAAATATCGATGGTTCCCATGGTAGCCTCATTCCTCCTACTTCTAATGAACAACATCATCACTTTGTATGTAGGAATAGTCACTGGGTTTTTTCATAGGGATGGTAGCCTCCATCTCAATCTCCACCGCCACAAAGCTATTCGGCCCCAAAAATGTCACGGTGAATCATAATATCTTGGTCATAGAAATCCCATTAGAATCTCTATCCTCATGCTATCTGGCCAACATTCTCTTGGATGACAGAGCCATGAAGAACAAAGTGCATGCTAATAATATTTTAACTCCTCGTGTGCATAGAATTATCTCAAATTTTTTTCATAGAGCCCATTCTTAGAACGATATATTTCTCATATGGGGGTAAGTCTTCATATCAGTAGTTAAGGCTCTTCGATTATTATTAACTCAAGTCCTCCTTGATGACTGCAAAAAATGAGATGTGATAGCTACATTAATGCTTCGTCAGTTGGAAAAGTTCAATATACATGGCTGACGTTGACTGAGTCAATTTAGTTGGTTACTATGCCCACAGTGTGGAGGAGGACACTCAAGACAAAGAAGTTTTATAGTTTTCGTCTATGCAAATGGGAATTATTCAATATGGTGGTGCGGCAAATCCAAGTGTAATTGTGGCTGTATCACGATGGGTACACCTATGTCTATAGGGAATTCAAAATTAGAGGTGATAACATCTAAGAATGCTACATCAAATGTTGGACATACAACTATAAGAAATTTCGTAGAAGAAAATATAAAATTGGAGGCAATTTATCATGAGCTCTATGATTACTTTGAAACCATACAAATAAATGCAATGATGAAGAGCGTAAAGAATAATCAGACTCTAATTTCATTCCTGTATCAAAGGAATGAACAAATACGATGGTGCAACAAAACAATTTTTATAGCGAAAACATTGTGAAAATATTCCTAATGGGTTGGACGATATCTAGGAAGAAAGAGACATTGTCATTATCGAAGGGGAATTTGACAAATATTCCATGAAAGAATGCTGCTACAGAAATTGCATAAGTGTAGCCAACATAGCTCCTTCAAAGTTTTCAACGAAAGAGTTACCCAGTGTCAAGCGGACAAGCGATATGATTCTTTATGGAATTCAATTGTTTACTTTGAGTAGGCTAGTAAAATTATTCTAGCCACAAATGCGATTGAGGTGTTTATATTTCTAGGACATCATAGGCATATTATATCCCTCTATCTTGTCCATGGTGATAAATTTATATTTGATGATTATTGTACGACATGGTGGGATTATCATGTGACAAAACCCTTGTCACTAAAACCCTTAGTGACAAAACCCTTGTCACTAAACTCCATTTTCCATACCACAAACTATCAGCACCACAACCGGCACATAAGCATTAAAAGGTATCTCTATCATCGTATTTTCATTTATCAGAGTTATGGGTCAAGCACACAACCGTTTCTAATTAAGTCCATTTGCTAGGCCACACATTATCAACATCACAGTTGGCCCACATGAATTACAGGGTATCTCTATCCCTGAATCTTCATTCATCACAGGTATGAGTCAAACGAAGTCCATTTTCTAGGCCACACATTGTAAGCATCACAGTTGGCCCATATACATTAGAGGATATCTTAATCGTTGGATCTTTGTTCATCATGATTATGGGTCAATCACACAAAACCGTTGCCAATGAAGTCCATTTTCTAGGTTACCCATTCTCAACATCGCACTTGGCCCATAGGCATTATAAGGTATCTCTATCCTTGGATTTTCGTTCGTCATGGTTTTTGGGTTATCCAAAAATCCATGGTTATGGGTCAACCACACAAAACTGTTATCTTCATTTCTCATCTTCAACAACGAATCCTCAAGAGGAGCTCTATGCAATGGGGACCATTTCTTCATAAAGGGGAAGGAATGACCCAAAGATAAAGTAGGATCCACACATGGTATTTAACCATGGTATTGTAGCCACTCGTGGTATTTACCCATGGTATTGTAACACAAAAAATATTTAAGGTATGAGCTTCACTTTGTAACATGATAGGTTGGTTGAGGACAATGTAGTGGTAAATGATTCCTCCATGTTAATAAAGAGTTATTTTCTTTCTTATGTTTCAAGGGAATTCACTGTGTTTATTTTCGATTCAAGGTTTGGGGCAAATTTGTAGGCTTTCTCTCCATTTTTTCTCCACATTCATGGCTCCAACATCTTAGCCCCCAAGATTCAGATCACCATAACACATATACACAAATACATATGGGCACAAGAGCCCTCAAAGCATGTCCTTGAATCACCATCCTATTTGGTCTATCTCAGCTCACCATCTTAGTTTAGCATAAATCTTATTTACATTTTAGTGGTTGAGCACTGGTGTTACATTCCCCCATCCCTTATTTCAGAACTATACTTATTGAAATATATAGACACATATTTACACAAATTTTTTAAAAATGTGAGATCCATCCCACATCACATCCTCATGCTCTCATGTAGCATCTCTAAGATCAAAATGGGTCCACTGCACCTTTATCAAGGTGACAACTCAATTTGTAAACATCTTCACTTTCTTGTCCAAAATATGCATTGGTTGGACATGAACTTCTCCCTTCATCTCCACGTGAATCATGTTCCAATAATTTATATGGTTAGAACTAGGAATATCATTTCTATGTAAGGAAACATGAAATACATTATGAATATGAAAGGATGTTGTGGTAATGTGATCTCATATGTGACAGGACCAATCCTTTCATTGTCCACAATATCTTGCTGTCAACCTTGTAATGCTACACAATTTCAAGGAACTCCTTCCTCATTACACCCTCAAGAAGGCATGATCACCAATTTTGAATTCCCTATTTGATTTGTTTCTATCTACACAAATTTTCAATCTATTCTGAGAAGCCTTCAACTTCAACTAATTTTTTATGTTTTTTCTTCAAATTCCTTGAGCAAATCTAGATAAAAATGTCATTGTGAATGGGGTTGTCCCAACTCGTTAGTGTGTTGCATTTCCTACCATACAATCTGTCAAATGAACTCAACATCGAAGATGCTTGCTACCGATTATTATAAGGAACCTCCACCATGTGCAAATATTCTTTCAACTTAGATGGTTTGTGCATCACATACATCCTTAACATATCTTCAATACCCTATTTCACTCTTTATGTAAGACCGTCTAATTTTAGATAGTAACATATATTAATATTTAAATCAGTTTGAAATCTCTTATACAAGCTTGTGTAAAAACTAAACATAAATTGGGTATCTTTGTGCAAAACGATTTTGTTGGGCACACCTTGCTACCTGAAAATTTCAATTTATCAATAGGTCTCGAGTGTAGCAACCGAACTACTTTGTTTGAAGAATTTCAAAAGGTGATTAAAGGACCTGAGGAAGCCGTTAGAGTATGAATTGAGAAATTTACAACATGCAAAAATTTTGAGTTCAACTTTTTGGTGATTAAATGGTTATGGGGAAGTGTGGTCTATCATGGATTTGAATTACTTTTACAGGTTAATTTTGTAAATTAAATCCAGTTATAAGTTTAGAAAATATGTTGAATATAACGGGCCAAAAATCTTGCATTGATGAAATAAAGAACAATATTAATTAATATTCTAAAAGAACTATATACAATTACTCCAGACTCATGAATTTTCTGAATGTATGGCAATGAGGCCTTCCTCTATAGCTTATAGGTATGTCATTCTTGTGTTTACTACTTCATTTTACATTCCCGTGGTGTGGACATTATTGTCTCATATAATTTTCATGGGTTTAGATGTGCCAAAGGATGTGTGCTGGTATCATCGAGCTGGTTCAAGTATTCGTGGGACAAGAGAATAATGGATTCCATTAGCATCGTGGTGAAAACTCTCAGGTCTGCATTTATCGTTTTTCCCTCAATTCCTTGTTATTGTCGTTTTGTGTTCCTCAAAGGAACACGTTTGGTTCTCATGCAAACTATTTTTCTCTGGTTGTTTAGGGTATCCACAATGGAATGGAATTCACCAAACTATACCAACGAAACTAAGAGCAAGTTCTCTTCAAGTGTGCTATGTATCTATAGGTATGGATTATTAACCCTTGTCTCAGAAAAATAACTCCCCTATTTACTTTTTTTCATTTATCCTACCTGTAGCCATGGTATAAGCCTCGACTGGTTATGGCTTTATGACCTCAACCAGTTCACTTGGTTTATCAGTGGGTATTTCAGGGCACCATTGATGGTCGCTACAATGTAATACTTTCCCTTGTACATTTAATTAGGAGCTTTATGCATATCTTGGTGCCTGTTGCGACTGAGTGTCATAGTTTCTCAGTCTAAGTGTCCTCATTCTGGTGTGTTCCTAGCCTTACAGGTGGAATCATGTGGCTCAGATTTTTGGTGCATTTGGTATTTCGTGATTAGACCCATCTCCAGTATCTCATGGCAACTCAATCTCAAGCCTCAGCAAGCAACCATCCAGAGCATTCTGAGTCTTTCTCCACCCCCAGTTAAAATTCCACTCAGTTTCTGCTGCGTTATCTCTTTTAAGTCATTCTTTTTCCTCTCCATTTTCAATTACAAGCCCACCTTCAATCGCATAAAACAGTCATACTCTCTTAGTCAATGTACACCCGATTCAATAACCCACAACTTCAACCCCTTTTAGATCACCTTCAAAAACCTGGGTATTTCTCAGTCGATATATGAACAACACAAAAACAACATTCTCAAGGATGTGGGTAAGCAAACTCTGTCAATGGCATCCATGCTCTTGTTCACCTTTCTCATTCAGCAAGTGTAGTTGACACCATCTTTAGCAATTACCCAAATCCTGAACTCAGACTTTCAATCCAACGTGGCCTCAAAAGAGCCAGAAGCAATAAAAGTCCCAGACCTTCAGCTACCCAACAACTTCATCAATGTTATTGACATAGCCAGTGTCTTATCTCCAGCCCAAGTAGTGAAATTTCACAAGAGTTGCAGGCTTTGGAAGACAAGTCAAAGTGGAAAACAAGAATCCTTACAAGGTCTGGGCCATCCCCATCTCCTTTAGATAAATCCTTCAGGGACCTATGGCACCCTGATGACAGGACTGTGATTATAGCAGAGGACATCTCTTCCCCAAACATCTTGAATTTTGGCATAGGATTAACAGTGGGTTCCAGGCTTCCTTGTCAATCCTTTGGTGAGCTTCAGGCCAGGTATGGGAAAACGTTTTTTGTATCGGAAGAGGGCTATTAGGCAGCCCTTTTGAATACAATTGATGCCATCAAGAAATGAATTGTTATGGAAGAGGGATGCAATAACATGCCTGGTTTGACAGATGCCCTGTACTTTTTAACTCTTGCGACGTCCATTGCTGGGGGTTGTCTGTTTGGGTTTGCTACCCAGCTTAGCCCTTAGGGAAGAGTGGAGGGTTCATGCTAGTGGGTTGTTCTTCTTTCTCTAACTCTGATAGAAAAGTCTGGGAATTTTTTATTTTGCAGAAGTTCAGGGCTGAAATGCAACTCATGTTTATTAGTATCCTCAGGAGGGTTGTCGGCCAGATTTCTTAACGCTTGGGATTTATGTACCCACGTTTTGTTTAATTAATTAAGTTATTATGTTTTGGATACTAATCAATATTGAAATCTTTCAAATTGTTTATTTAATAAGTTATCATGTTTGGATACCAACCAATGATTTCTTAACGCTTGGGATTTATGTACCCACGTTTTGTTTAATTAATTAAGTTATAATGTTTTGGATACCAATCAATCTTGAAATCTTTCAAATTGTTTAATTAATTATCATGTTTGAATACCAATCAATCTTGAAATCTTTCGAATCACTGTAAGACGATCTTTCTGATTATTTTTACGTTACATCGTTTTTATAGTTTTTATATGATTGCGAAATTTAGCTCAATATGGTGCGACTATTAAACATTTTACATTTTAAACTTTCATGAAACAGTGAATGGCTTTTTGCATATGAGGTACCTGAGTACATTTTTGTGATAAGTTGACACATTCTTTTTCAAAAAATATTTTATTTAATCAAGTTTTTGGGTTAAATATGTTTAAATGATGAATGCAGTAAGATTGACATGTAATGCTCTAGTAAATAATTGATTATTTTACCTTAATTACATTATGGAGGTGGTCATCATTAAAGAGAATTAGTTTATAAATTTAATACTTTGGTAAATAATTGATTATTTTACCTTAATCACATTATGGAGGTGGTTAACATTAAAGAGAATTAGTACATTATTTACAAAGCGTCTCTCCCAACAAAATACAAAGAATTTAATTTTGATTATCAACCTAATCAAATTAAGAAAATAGTTTTCCCTTCAAAATGTCAATTGTTTTAATCCTGGGTAACAGCGTGTATAAAAATTCTCTTTTCTATTAAAATTCAAACACCATTGCACTCTGTAAAATTCCACCAAAAATATTCCTGTTTATCAAATATTCATTTGGATGTCATAGATTATTTGCAATGAACATAACCCTTTGAATCCTCGTTGATTTTGGTATGGACATGAATTCAAATGATTTATCAGGAAGTATTCGTCCATCTTCGAGTTGTTATTTTCTTATTCTAGTTTTAGTTACATTCAACAAACAATAAATTTCGTTTTGATTTGTGTAGCAAGCAACCATCAAGAGCACTCCGAGTCTTTCACCACCCTCAGTCAAAATGCCAGTCATTCTCTTTCCTTTCCATTTTCAATTACAAGCCCACCTTCAATCGCATAAAATAGTCATACTTTTTTATTCAATGTACACCCGATTCAATAACCCACAACTTCAACCCCTTTTAGATCACCTTCAAAAACCTAGGTATTTCTCAGTTGATATATGCACAACACAAAAACAACATTCTCAAGGATGTGGGTAAGAAAACTCTATCAATGGAATCCATGCTCTTGTTCACCTTTCTGATTCAGCAAGTGTTGTTGACACAATCTTTAGCAATTACCCAAATCCTGAACTCAGACTTTCAATCCCACATGGCCTCAAAAGAGCTAGAAGCAATAGAAGTTTGTGACCTTCAACTACCCAAAAACTTCACTAATGTTATTGACATAGCCAAGGTCTTATCTCCAACCCAAGCAGTGAAGATTTCACAAGAGTTGCAGGCTTTGGAAGATGAGTCAAAGTTGAAAACGAGAATCCTCACAAGGTTTGGGCCATCCCCATCTCCTTCGGATAAATCCTTCAGGGACCTATGGCACCCTGATGACAAGACTGTGATTATAGTAGAGGACATCTCTTCCCCAGACATCTTTAATTTTGGCATAGGATTAACAGTGGGTTCCAGGCTTCCTCGTCAATCCTTCAGTGAGGTACAGTCCAGGTATGGGAATAAGTTTTTTGTAACGGAAGAGGGCTATCATGTAGCCCTTTTGAATACAATTGATGCCATCAAGCAATGCATTGTTAGGGAAGAGGGATGCAATAACGTGCCTGGTTTGACAGATGTCTTGTACTTTTTAACTCTTACGACATCCATTGTTGGGGGTTGTGTGTTTGGGTTTGTTGCCCGGCTTAGCCCTCAGGGCAGAGTGGAGGGTTCATGGAAGTGGGTTCTTCTTCTTTCTCCTTTGTGGCTATTGTTATTTCCTTCATTTGGGATACTTCCAATTGTGCGGAGAACTTCGGATTGGGAGCCTTTTTATTGCTGGATTAGCTTACTGGGCACTATCACGGTTCTAGAACATTAAATAGTCTGAGGTCATTGCAAATACATATGCTTCACCCGAAGATGTTTCCAAGTTAGAAAATTGACAAGGTATACCAAAAGATAATCGGCTTGATCTTGAGTACTGGACATGGTATGATCTTATAGCCTTAGTGCATATCATTGCATAAATATTGCAATGCTCAAACCCGTGGCAAGTATACAAACAAAGAATTAACAGTACTTGGAAATTTATGCTCACAAACATCAATTGAATAAAACATCTAATATAATATTTACTCTTCACACCATATAGATAAAATCTGCTTACCGTTTATTTCAGGAAAAACTGCATTGTAACCTGCTGGAATAAAAACTGGAATTCCATGTATCATGGTTTTGTGCTAAAGGAGTCATTCCACTTTCATTTTAACTATCAATTCACACCTTTGTAGAATTTATTTGTAGTTACTAAACTACATGTTTTCCTTATTTATTGATATGCTATTATGCATATCTGGAAAATCACGTCATCCTTAATGCAGCAGCATTTGTTTTGACTGTTAAGAAACGTAGAAATTAGTTTATGTTTTCTAGGTTATAGTCACTGATTCATGATCCTTTCAACTCATGACTTAATTTTTATAGAATATAATTTATAGAATGTGCTTTCCTGATTAGTAAATGGACAAGATTGACATAAAAGAGGAATCAAAACAAGAGAGATGCTCTATCCAGGATGAGCAGTTATTTATTCTCTTTTAGCAATTTTGGGTCAGGCAAAGTTATGAAAAAATGTATATTAAGGCAATTGCAACCTTGGAAGAGAGGAGGAACGGTGCTTTGGCAATCCTAAGAGCCATTTACATGGTGTGCCTATTAAACATTTTACATTTTAAACTTTCATGAAACAGTGAATGGCTTTTTGCAGATGGGGTACCTATGTACATTTTTGTGATAATTTAACACATTCTTTTTCAAAAACTATTTTATTTAATCAAGTTTTTGGGTTAAATATGTTTAAAGGATGAATGCAGTAAGATTGACATGTAATGCTCTAGTAAATAATTGATTATTTTACCTTAATTACATTATGGAGGTGGTTATCATTAAAGAGAATTTGTTTAGAATTAGTTTACAAACATTAAGACCTTAAATTATTGACAAAATGTAGGCCACCATAATACCATTTAATGGGAGAATAATGAGTACCCATCAACATCATTATCATAGGTTTCTTCCATAAAATGGTTTTGGGGTCAATGTCAATAGTGAAAATATCATCTACATAATAGTCAACATTTTTCGTATCCGCTTCTCGTGGGATTGAATTTGAAGAGCCACACTTGATTCTTCTTTACCTTCACTATGTTAAGACAATTTAAGTACATATAGGTTATAGTTTTAATGTTATAGTTAATGTGTTAGGTATTAAAGTTTATGTCTTGTAACATTTTAGGAGTTACAATGTGTTTATGATGAGAGTATACTAGGGGTCATAATTTTTAGAATTCATTGTGTTAAAAATCATATTGCACTATGGTTTACTTAATAATAGAGTTATTCCCTTAAGGATTATAAGGTAATAAATGCCATTTGTTCTTAATGGTAATAGTGGTTAGAAGTTGCATTTTGGAAGAATTTGTAATTCTCCAAGAATGATCAAAGTATATTATGGTTTATATGAGATATGGGACATATAAGTATTTTGACTTTCATAATGGTTTTTGGTTAAGACACATATTGTATTTGATATGATAGTGACCACAGTGGTGAAAGGTTACATTAAGAAAGGGAAACAATTAGTGGGGCTAATATATAGTGCAATATATAGGAATATTTAATAATAAATTCATTATAAGTATTTTTATTCTTTATGAAAGTATTTTTTTTGTTGTACTTGCATTCTTCAATTTATGCCTTACGAAATTTCCTTTGCAACATCTGGTGCAAATGCTAGTAATTAATATTCTAAAATAACTATATACAAACAAAGATTATGTTTTATAAAAATAAAAGAACAAAGAAAGTAGGATAAAACCTTCCGAAGAATGGCAGGGAAAAAGTTCTTTTGAAAAGCAATCAACTTGAGGATAAAAGGATAAGGAAGCCACTGAGTTTATCCACTCATGAGAGCAATATTGTGCATGACCTAAATCCAAGTGCAAAATTGCTAGTGAATAAAAATAAGATAAAACAACATTTAAGTGTATAACTTCTTATTTCTGTAATAATTTTCGAAGCAAAATCAAATTCCCTTCCGCTTTGAGTTGTATCATGCATTAAATTCTTTGTGGTGGATAATTATTTTGTGTTGGCATTCTGTATAATTTATTTTCATTTAGCTATGTCGAATAGATTGTTACGATGTAATCAATGTTTAGATAACGCAGCCAAATGTTATCACTATGGCCGTGATTTAATCAAATTTACAAGATACAGAGTTCTCTTAAAATAAAAGAATTCCAGCATCAGACAAATTTATATCAACCACAACGATTCACACTATAATTCATTTGCTGGCTTACATCTAAGCGTTAATTTCTGTCACTTGATTGATTGAACAATTAAAGGACGTTGAATGCCAGCTTTACAGGGCCATGACTATTTGAACCATTTGGTCGAGTTGCTTTTTATGGGGCCTTTCCGTTTTGAATACATTGGTAATATGAAAACTGGGTTCAATTACTGTGCGGTTGTCCGATTGATCTTTTAATGGGTGGGTTTTAATTACTGTGCAATTGTCTGATTGATCTTTTATTGGGTTCTGGATAAAGGATGCTGATTTATCTCTGCGCGCACTCTCTGTTGACTATGACTGTGTGTGACAACAATGTCAAGTGTTGGGGTCCTTCTATAGCCCTTAACATTGTTGGGGTCCTTCTACAGCCCTGTACCCTTATGTTCTGCTTGGCAAGCTACATTCGAATTACCTTTGGTCACCTTGACTGAATCCAGTATTTAGTTGAATACACAAACCCTGAGTATTGTCATTACTACTTATAGCCGAAGGACTTCAAATTATAAATCATAAATTAAATCATAAATCATAAGTTAATACCCCTGGGCTATTGTCTTGAAAGCGTGAATCTGGTAACTGATATTGGAATGCACTTGAACACTTAATAACTGATTCAGAGCTTCCCGTACATGATCAAAGCTTGCATCTTTCCTTAATTGTGTGAAACGGCGTAGATTTTGTAGCTTACCATAAGAGAGTTAAAATGTTGTGTAAAAGCCATAAACGAAACAGCTCTGTGTGGAACTGCATATAGTGATAGAATTAGGCATATTAATGAATAGATTACTCGTCTCTCCTATTGGACATAGAGATGTATGTAATGAACGCGCTCGGTACGCACATTTAAACAGCAGGCGAACGATACATTGAGCTGGATGGCAATATTAGACTGCTGGCCTTAAACCTTTTCCATAAACACTGTTTGGGAACTTGGTTCGCGTTGATCAGGTAAGCCAAGTACTGGACAAGCTTGAACACAGAGTTTTCGTAAACCATATTAATTATTCAAGCGTTGATGTAAAGAAGAAGAGCTATATCTTTTCATTAATTTAACAGAAAATCCACAAAGAAGCTGGCACTTAACCTGACATGAATCCAATTGAATTTCCCCAGAGATAAGTGTTGGTCTCGATGAAATAAAAACTATATATATCATCCCTATGGGAGAATGTCGAACTTAACATGAATCCAAGTGAATTTCCATTGTTTCCATGAGGTGTTGGTGTCGTTGAAATGAGTAGATTATAGGTTTTTCATATACAGATCATTCATTGTAATAAAGAATTTCAATAATTCAACTTGTTTATTTTTCCTTTCCTTATGTCTATAGGATTTTTCAAATAATATCATTGAACTTATAAGTGTAATTTAGCTAATGCCTTGAATAAATGTCCATAAATAAAGCCAATCGTTAGTGATTTGAAAGGATTGGGCAATATAAGTGTCCCTAACTTTTGAAAGGATTGGACGTCTTAATTAGATAGAAATGTTCTTATATTTAATGTGGTTTAATTCTATCCAAACAAAAACATGAACACAGTGATTTCATTTTAGGGAGCCGAGAAACTTCAAATAGAATGTCATTATTCCGAACCACACCACTCATTCTCCTTACTTATTAGAGGAAGAGGGAGATCAATATTTTCATAAAGTATTTGATTTTTTTTAAATAAAAAAGTTTGTTTCAAAAATTGTGATGGACTTGTATTTTGTTTCATTTTAGGGGTTGAGAAACCTTAAATGCGATTTCTGCAATCCACATCACTCATTCTCATAACTTATTAGAGGAAGGGGGAGATTCAAATTTTTATAAAATGTTTGATTCTTTATAAATGAAAAGTTGTTTCAAGATGAAGATAGATTTTCATATACATTAATAAGAAGGATGAAAATTAAATTGTTGAGTAAGTGAGTATTGTGTGTCAATTGGTGGAAAAACAATCTGATTAGTGAGGCACAAGAAGTTTTTCAATAAAAGTACAACTTCATTCTCACTCTTAATCATCCCCAATGATCCAAACCAAGACATCATTAGTAGCAAAGCTAGAACATTTCCAAAGAACAACCATTGAAAATATATATTTTGATGGAGGTTAAGAAGAGTGTCTAGTCCCCATGGGAATTTGATATGATGAACTATTCAAGTAAGGAATATGGGATTGGAAGACCTTCATATAGAGATGATACCAATATGAAACATGGAGGGAAGGGAGGGCAAGGTTGTAATACCCTTAGTTTTAATAATTGATCAAGTTGGAGAATATTTAGTCATTTTTAATTATTGTTGATTATTTTATAATGGCATTTGAGAACATTACATGATACAATAATTGTCCCTAAATAATATTACTTAAACGTCATTTGATACACCGTGTGAGAATATGATAGACTATGAATTTGTGATAGACAACTAGCGATTTGCTGCACAATTTATTTCCCAAGTGGCAACAAACAAAAAATAATCATTCCTTGCATGGAATGTGAGGAAAGATAGGTAAGCAGAAAAATAGTGCCACCGAATCCATATGGAGAAGTGGTTAGATAATGGCAATAAAGTCCCAAGAAAAATTGAAATTGGAAGAAGGCATGTATGTTATGGAGGTAGACTACAAGCACATGGAAATATAGTTTAGAGAGTTGGTTAGATGTTGGAAGAAGTCTAGATTAGTTAGGCTACATTATATAAGGGAAAGGTAAGCCATTCTCATAATCATTCTAACAAGAAAGGAGGGTGGACAAAATTTTCACGCATGAAGAATGTTAGGGAAAATAGAGTAAGGAGTAGAGAAATATTATCTATCTCCTTACAAACTCATAGTCTAGGCTAGGGGTTCCCTAAGCAAGGAAGGACTCTTGACTTCTTGGTGCAACAATGAGAAATTTGGTGCATCAAATAGTGTTGAACAAGTTCCTTTTATAATTATATATTTCATTTATAATATATATTGTATATTTATGATTGGTAATGATAAGAACTCATTCATTTATATAGAGTAATGCAAAATAAGATGTTATAAATCTTAGATTTTGGATTGAATATGTGTATGGAAGAGAATACAAAGGATACAAATGAGTAATGCTTAAAGTTGCTTAAAGTAGCTAATTTGTGCATAAAGAAGATTATTTTATATGAATAGCCTGAATAAAGTAAAAGGAGTTGAGCTAAATAGGGTAGAAGTGCATGAACAACAATAACAAATGTTATTGTTACTATATTATATGTAATTGATAGTTCAATAATTCAATACAAATGGTTAATATTATTGTATTTTTCTTCATATACATTAAAAAAAAAACTACCAAAAAGCTTCTAGCTAGAGGGTCTCATAAAAATAATAACATGGCTACACTTAGTAATAAGCCATAAGATTTGTGGTAATTATCTAAAACTATAACGAACTCTCTTAAAACAATATAAAGTATCGACCATATAAATATAAATATAAAATTAGCCGGAGGCAAACCCAAGATAACATTATACTAGAAATTGCCCCTAAAAGTGCAAATGTACATCGAAGGAATAGAATATTTGGGGAGATCATCTCAGGTAACCCATTATTGAATGCATGCGCATAAGGTTTGCCAAACTCTTTAATAAAATCTATAATTAAAATATAGATTATTAGTTATTAAAAATCCATTAATTTTTTTCTGCCCTTAAATAAGATCATAGTATCATACTTAAAGATATCTTTCATCACTAAGCCAGACCATATAAATTGAATAAACAAAATTTAGTCTCAATGAGAAAGCAATATTAAAACTTAGCTTCTTATTTTAAGAAAATGATAATAACTTTAATAATTTATTTATGAACAATAGCAAAAATAACCTTAAACCACCTCCATTATGAAATTAAATTTATATTTCTTAATAATTTTATCTAAATTATAATGGAAAAAAAAACAATAGAATAACAAACTTGTAAAACTTATAATATAATGAAAGCCATATTTTTTTAACAATACTTTAGCATTAAAATACAAAATATATTATAAATTATTATTTTAAATATTAAAATATATTTAATTTACTATTTCATTTACATACAAATATGTTTTTAGGCATATTATAAATTATTATTTTTAATTATTAAATTATATTAACTTATTATTTTCCTTTACTAGTATTTTATTATAAATATAATATTTATTGAGAAATATAATTTGAAAATGATTTTTTTTGTATTTTTTTTATTTACATGGTTATTTCATTTTTAAATATAGTAACCTATTGGAAATCAATAAAATTGATTAATTATATAAAATAGTTTGAAAATGAATTTTTTTTGTCATATTTAGAATGAACGGATAGTTATAAAAAGATACTTTGTAATACACAAAGTTGTAAAGTTCATAATGCGATTATGTTAATTTGATCTCACTATAGTAATTATTTTATAATAAATTTTCCCAAAACTTCTCAGAAAAAATTGAAATTGTTACTATTTCTTTTCGATATCTTTAATACCTTTACTCCCTATTATAACCTAACTTAATCTTCACCAAAACTATCAACTTATAACTTCACTTTACCTTACATTTAACTATTAAAATAATGTTTGTTGAACATTTGGAAAATGGAAAAGGTAGAAAAGACTTGGACTTACCTAGCTATAGCCACTAGTACCTTCTCCAACATTTCTACTGCATTTTCATGAATATCAACCTATGAAAAGGATTAATGCTTGAATAACACTACTTGTCCCTACTACCACACAAGAGAAATAAGAAAACACAACTCAGGTTCAATTGGGACAGATAACTTTTAAGAGTTGAATTAGTTGGTCAAGCGATTCAATTCCAATCAGTGTTTCTGAAATCTACCATCCCAGTTAAGTTCAACCTGCAATCAATTTTAAGAATATTTCAAGATTTTAGAAATTTCCAATTGCAAGAATATTTTAGAATCAGACAAAGAGAAGTGCATAAAAAAATGATTTCGTTTGTCAAACAATTGAATTTCAATCAACATTTCAGAAATGTACAATTAAATTAAGTTCAATGTAGAATTAATAGAGTTAAGTTCAATCCGAAATATGATTAAGCTTGAAACTAGTCGGTGGGGACATTTAGTATGTTTGGACATACCTCCTATATAGTGTAACTCTAGCGAAGATTATAAAATTATAGATCTTGAACAAAAGTGAGAGGGATCTTTAACAGCCGTGGATCAAAATACCTTTACAGGCGGTTAAGATTTTGTCTTCAAAAGATGTTAAGAAAAAAGCTCCTTACTGCGTCAGTTAAGCGAGGTCTCTGACAAACCACATGGCTTCGATCACAAGTCCTCAACATTAAGGTTCAAATCCTGCACTATCCTTGCTGGAAGGAAAACTGTCGAGCAAGATGTAGTGAGAAAACAAGAATCACATTCCTTAATAACTGCCATGAAGGCTTAAGAATTACTTTCTTTAATATTTGCCATTAATGCATGACCGAGAGCTTCTGACCGTCTGACGCGGGATGTTGGGGTTGGGGAGTTAAACTACTTGACTTTTGCTTGACAGCGTGACCATTATCCATCCTCCGCTGCAAAAAAACAACCTGTCCGAGTCTCTTGGAACCAAAAAATATAGCCCATTCCAAAACCACTAAGAATCTATTGACTAGGAAAACATGCTGAATAGATGCTGAATTTGGTAACTATGCATTAAACTACTAACGTTGGCCACTACGTGGTTATTCCGCACTTCACATGCCATTAAACTGCAGGCCTCGTCCAACCATGTCGTCCTTTCCATTGCATAGGGACAACTCCACGCGTCCATTTTTTATTTGAAAAAGAAAATGCGAAAATGGACCTCTGGGATTGGCTGGGATGAACAGTGTCTGCCCAGCCTTCCACGCTTCAATTTTTTATTCAAAAGGAAGGCGAAAATGGACCTGGGATTGGCTGAGATGAATAGTGTCTGCCCAGCCAACTCCATAGAAAAACAACTTCGGTGTAATTAAACAATAAAGTTGTTACAAATGAGCTAAGTGATTTGTTAACATTTTTGTGCAGCGCCCGACCGCCGCCCGATCTATGACAAGTGTATGGATCTGTAATAGAGTGAATACACATGAGTTAAGTCATTTGTTAACGTTTGTGAACCGCAGGATCCATGACCGGTTTATGGATCCGTACTACCATTTGCGTTTACAAAATGTAAATCCATTATCTTATGCGAATGTCAATCATGATTAAAATTCATTCCATTGCCATGGATATGCACAAACTATTCAATAAGATACACAATGTATTTGCATATCTGTGAGAGCTTGGATATGGCCGTTCGACTATATCCATGCTTCGACCATTAAAAAAAATTACTACCCTCTGAGAAAAAAATATTATTACGCTCTGAGAGTTATTTGCAAGAAGGAATATGAGGTCTGTTATGTCAGGGTGATGAATAACTTGAAATAAGAAAGTCGTTGTGTTACTAACTTACTTGGAGGTTTCGCAACCCTAATCGTTAATGTTATCGTTGATTGAAAAGAAAAGTGTTTCCTTACTTGTAAACAACCACAAGCATTCTAGTGAACCCATCAAAACAACTAAACATAAATATTTCACTAGTGGAAGAAATGTGGTTCAGGGTTATGCTTACCCTTCCATAAAGAAATTAGGACTGATGTCATGGATATGGACCCTACCACAATGCCACATCTATTTCCTATCGGTTGCAAGGTTGTCGACCCAAGCAAAGTACACATTTGGGAAAACAGTGTTCGATGGAAAGGGTTGCTCATTGGTTTTCGTTGTTTTTCTTGACGAGAGCCATCCTGGTCCTTTCCTCCATAGAACTTGAATGATGAAAAACATCACGGAAAAAACATATAGGACATGGAGGAGAAACATTATAAATTGAAAAATTATAAATCATAAACATAAAAAAATAATAATAACATATTAGAATGTTGACGAGAGCTTTTGACATGCAAAACGACAGAAACGACTGAGGCGTGATTTACTATCATGATGTCTAGAAATGACCTGGATGAATTGCTCACCATACAAGTAAGAGAGATAAAACCTCCAACCTTTCGCTACCAATCACCAATGTTTTGCTAATAGACTAATTAAGGATTATACATGCAACTAGTAATGTACGTAGGCTTTCCCCACCTATCGAAATAAAACAATCTTGGGAGTAACGAGCAAGGATCCACCATAAATTTGTGTATCATCGAACGGTGTAGGAATGTCCTTAAGGTGATTATCCCTATGGAAACAACGGTTTGGTCTTTGTGGTTGAGATTTGGAAACCCAACAGCATTAATGTGGTAGATAGAAAATTACGTTATCCTTGAGCATGTTAGACATGGCGTGTGTCGAGTATGTGCAATTCACCACGTATAATCAAGATGGGTAGGACGTGGAGCCTTTAGCCCACGTTTAATTACATGCTTTATCCCACGAGCAACCTTTATAACATACCTTAACCATGTAAAAGATGAAGAATGCTATGTTCGTGGGAGTCAAAGCTTAAAAGGTTGCAACGTGTACATATCTGACTATGTTAAAATGGTTGGACTTAGAACTCGCATATTAGGATCATTGATAGTTTACCATCGTTGTAATGCTCCGTTAATGGAAAAAATCCATACTCACTCACTATCAATGTAATGGATCTTGAATTCAGGAACGAAGGTTAACCAAGAGAATTATGAAAACAAGAGCTAATGTTGGAATGCTATATGAACCAAAAAAAATAGTAATACCCCTTTTGATAGGGAGATCAACTAAAGGAAATGTTACAAATAAAAATAACTATGGTAATGTCATTACAAAACCACATCTTATTTTTAGAAAAAGAAATATGCTTTTTATTTAAACAATTATGTTTATGAGATTGTGGGGGAGATCTTATAAGTGGTATAGCGAAAAGTTATAACATTTGTGCCCAAAAATGGGTTGCAACCTCATTTAGAAGCTTTAAAACAAAGAAATTATAACACCTTGTAGATGTTAAGCCTTCAACAAATGACATGGGAAAGTGGTCCACCTCACAATGAAGATGTTCATAGGAAAGAAGAGAGGTTATATGTGATCCACCTCGCAATGAAGATGCCATAGGAAAGAAAAGAGGTTATATATGGAAATAATGAGAATAATCAAGACACAACATCAATTATGATGGAAACAATGAGATGTTTGAGGGTTGAGTTGGAAAGTGTTAGGGTTGATAGGGAAAGAATAATGAAAGCTCAAGTATAACATTAGTAATTAAATGCAATGTTACTACAAAGTTTAACAGACAAAGAAAACCAAACACATGTTAGATACACTTCTAGCAATCCAATAAGGGGTCTTAAACCTTGAAACCAAAATCCCTTAAAAGAAAAGAAAAAACTAATGGAAATGGAGAAAAGTCACAAGAGAAGATAAAAAAATGGAAAACTATTGATGAAACTTATGAGAAAATAACCACAATATTAATATTGTTGGAAAGGAAGAATGTCAAAGTAGATGAATTGCAAGGTGAGTTTAAGAGAATCAAACAACCTACTTTTAAAGCAAAGTTTGAGGAGAAGGCTAAATAATTTAATGATTTCATACTATGAAATCAAACTATGGACTCAATTGATTTCCAAATTTTTGAAACTACTTAGAGATGTACCATAACTCAAAGAAGAAAAGGAAAAATCCCAAATATTTTTTACTTGTTTTCCATCTGTTCGTAGAAGCCAAATTGAATTTGAAATCTCAAAACCATGGAGGATGTCATAAAAAAAGAAAAATTATGTTATCAATAGTTTAAAAAAGAGATGGAAAACCAAAACCATGGTAGAATAAAAAGAGCGAAAAACCTTACGAAAGAGAAGAGATTCAAGAATTCATCCTCATGGAATGTATCTAGAGGGTTTCAAAGGGGTAATTATAACAAGGGAAGTACTTCACAGTTCACACTAACTCAAAATGGAACTAGGACAACAGGACTAGTTGCAACAAAAGGTCAAGGAAACTCTAAGGAACCCATTAAGTTGTGGGAATGTAATGGACCACACTTGGCTAGGAATTTTTATTTTAAAGATAACGACAAGGCAATTGTAAAGAATGTTCAAGAAGTAACCACAATAAAGGAGATTACAAGGAGCATAAGTAGGATTAATTCTACCCTAGACAACTCACAAGTAGAACACCAAACATTTATGGTGGAAGTGGAAGGTAAGTTTCTAACCACATCTACTTCTGTTTTAATAGACTCAGGTGCTACATTAAATTACATTTCACCTACCTTAGCAGAATATTATAAATTAGGAAAAACAAAACACATAAAGTCCTACCTAGTGTAACATGACACAAGGAAAAAAAGGAAAGTTACTAAGTTAGTACCAAACTAATCCTTAGTTATGGATGATCTAGAGATTAATTCTACTTTAAATACACTCCCTTTAGGAGCTTATGATATTATCATTGGGATGGACTCACTAGAAAAGCATAACATAATCGTAAAGTGCTCAGAGAAACTTTCACTTATGAAGGTGATGAAAGAGACTAGAGTAGTTAAAGGTATTACAAGACCAATGACCATTGATAGATAACAATAGTTCATCTTAATAAGAAAAGGGTGTCAATTACAGTCACTAAAACTTTTAGATTTGTTGACTGAAAAAAGGAAAAGAACTTTCGAGAACTATGAAACTCTCAAGAATATCAAGATTCCATGCCTGAATAAATTTTGGACTTCCTCCAAAGAGAGATATAGATTTTACCATAGATTTAGTGCATGGATCACTGCCATGTTCTAAAAAAACCTTGTATAATGAGTGTATTTGAGTTAATAGCACTGAAAATGCAACTTCAAATGTGTTGGAAAATAACTCTATTCCACATAGTGTGTCACCATCCAAAGTGCAAGTCCTTTTTATTATAAAGAAAGATTGTACACATAGGATCTGTATTGACTATCAACAACTTAACAAGATGAAAATTAAAAACAAGTATATTTTTCCCATAATAAATGGCTTATTTAATGAGATGAGAGGTGCAAAGGCCTTTTCCAAAATAGACCTTAGATTAAAATATCATCGGATCAGAGTTAAGGATAAAGATACTCATAAGATAACCTTTAGAACGAGGTACATGCACTACAAGTTTGTGGTGTTACCATTTTAACTTACTAATGTACTTGCCACTTTCATGATCTTAGTGAACAACATATTTAGTAAGTAACTAGAAAATATGTTCTAATATCCATAGATGACATTGTGGTATGTTCTAAAGATGATATAAAACATGAAAAAATCGATGACATGTATTACAGACACTTTGGAAAAATCAGTTATAAGCTAAATTCGATAAGTGCTCCTTTTATTAGATGAAAATTTAATACTAGGGGTAATATCTGAAGATGCAACCCAAGTGGATCTACAAAATATTAAGGAAATCATGGAATATCTAGTTCGTAAAAATGTTACTAATCTCAGATCCTTTATGGGTATTATTGGATACTATGGGAGATTTAAAAAGGCATTTTGAAAGATAACACACCCTATAACTTCATTGCAAAAGAAGCAAAAAAAAATTAACTAGACCCCTAAATGTCAAAAAATCTTTAAGAAATTGAAGCAACTACTTACAACTGCACCTATATTAAAATAAAAGATCCTTATTAGGATTTTGTAGAGTGCATAGATGAAATAAAGGAGAGACTAGGAGGAGTTCATATACACAATGGTCATGTCATATATTATGAGTTAAGGAAATTAAAGGTACATGAGCGAAACTATGTCACACATGACGTAGAACTTGCTACAATAATTCATGCTCTAAAACTATGGTGACGCTATTTGTTGGGGAGAAAATTTATGCTAATATCAGATAATATTAGTCTAAAGTATCTCCTTCACCATGAAAAATCAAATGAGACAAACAAGTTGGTTGACTTTTCTTACTCAGTATGAATTCAAAATTAAGAATATTAAAGGGGAAAAAATAATGTAGTAGATACATTAAGTAGAAAAAATAGTATAGTTCATGAAATGACCATTATTAACTATGAACTAGATCTCAAAATTGAAAACAAATTTGTAGACATTTCAAATGAGAATTGGACAAATTTGAGTAAAAAATGCGAGTCATAGTGTAGAAATGGTAGAGAAGGGATATAGTGTTATGGAGGATGACCTATTATAGTGCAATAATAGGCTCTATATAGGTTCGAGATCAATTAAAAAAAAAATAGTCTACATTATGAAATTACCATCAACACTTACAATCAAATTTAAAAATAAAGTCAAATTTCCGTACATTTCAGATGAAAATTGTGCAAATTTGTATGAAAAATGCTAGTCATAGTGTAGAAATGATAGAGAAGGGATATAGTGTTATATATGATGACCTATTATACTATAAGAATAGGCTCAATATGCCAAATTTGGTAGAACTAAATAATTTCATTCTATATTAACATTATAAAACACCTTTTGTAGGTCCTCCGATGTATCACAAAACAATTACACCCATTGAAAAAGAATTTAATTGGCTAGGTATTAAGACTGAAATAGTTGAGCACCTTTCTAGGTTTCTATAATGTAAACCAATAAAATCATAACATAAGAATCCAACTAGACTTTTACAACCTTTACCAATCCTAGAGTGGGAATGGGAAGTTATCTATGTATATTTTATCATTGGAATACCTAGAATGAATGAACAAAATGACTTAATTATGCTTTTGCGGATAAGTTGACTATATAAACTCAATTTATCCTTGTTAGATCCACACATAAGTTTCATAATATTGCAAACATTTTTATGAGATAAATCTTCAAACTCCATGGAGTTCCAAAAATGATAATTTTGGATAGAGATGAAAACTTCAAAATTTTGGAAGGCCTTGTTTGAAGGATTAGAAACACAACTAAACTTCAGTATAGCATGCCATCCACTGAAATATGGGGAAAAAAGAGGACCAATGACATTGTAGAGGATATGTTAAAAATATATGTGATAAACAAACCAATTAAATGGGAGGGCTACTTACCTATGGTGGAATTTTCATACAACAAGGATAACCAAATATCATCGACAATGAGACCAATTGAAGTGTTGTATGACAGAAAATGCAGAGCACCTATCACTTGAGATAATCTGGTGGATATGATACTATTATGACCATGTTTTCTTAGAGAGATGGAACATATAGTACAACAAACAAGACAAAATTTTAAAATGGCACAAGATCATAAAAAAATGTAAGCGGACACAAACATAACAAATAGGGAATTTGCAATGGGAGAACATTTGTATCTTAAGGTTAAGCATGAAAACAGTGCTTTATGATTAGGGATTTGTGCCAATTTAACTCATATATTTTGTGGATGATTTCAAATATTAGTGAAGATAGGGTTAATAGCTTATTAGTTTCCCTTACCAACAAATGTCAAGGTTCATAATTTTATTCATGTTCAATTACTAAAGAAATATATTCATGATCCCCCTTGTATAACTTATTGGAATTTTTTTCCAGGTGGAACCCAAGGGTGAGTTCCAAGTGCAATGAATGTGCATCTTGGATAGAAATAAGACTTCGTTGTCAAGTAAGGTCATTGCCTGGGTCAAGTCATAATGGAAGCAATTCAATCCTGAGGAGGTCACATAGGAAATGGAAGATGGTACGAAAGAAGCATATCCTTTCCTATTGCATAACTTAGATGCTTTTGAAGGGAATTGGTGAAGGTGTCTTTCTAAGGGGCAGAGAGATGTAACACCGTTAATTGCAATTATTGAGGAAATGAGAAAATTCTTAGTCATTTTTAATTATTTTTAACTATTTGATAGTAGAAGTTGAGAACATTACACGATATTGTGATGATTGTAACTAATTATTCATTAATAAAGTTACTTAAACACCATTTTATGCACCATGTGAGAATATGATAGACTACGAGTTTGTAGCACAGAAAACTAGTTGTTTATTGCACCACTTGTTTCACTAAGTGGTGATAGGCGAGAGATTCTTGTTCCCTTCATAAAGGGTGAGAAAAGATAGGTAACCAGAATAATAGGGTCACCTAACTAGCACTCAAACAATGGCATCAAATAATTATGAAATTTCAATAATTAAAAAATAAATCTATGTTTGGGAGGCACAAATGTGTATATGTTGAGTACAAGCACTTGGAAAGAAAGTTTTGAGAGTTTTTTAATTGTTGCAAGCACTTCGGAATTTCTAGGCTACACTTTCATAGGAAAAGGGACAAAAAGGAGGGGGGATTTTTTTCTTCCATGAGCACTGTGGTAAGAGTGTTAGGGAAAATACTGCAAAGTGTAGAAAAATCTCATTTATCTCGTTACAAACCCATGGTCTAGGCTAATGAGTGTCCTAAGTAGAAAAAGACTATTAGTTAATTGGTGACTATGATAGGGAGGAACATGCCGCAACAACTAGTGTTGAACATACTCTTTTCATAATTCTATGATTGTATATTTCATTTAGAATGTATATTCCATAGTTCTATTTTATAATGATAGGAACTCTTTGATTGACATAAAGTAATGTGAAATAAGTTGTTTTAAATCCTAGATTATGAGTTAAGAAGAAGTGAATTGAAGGTAATAAAATGAATACAAATGACTAATGATTAGAGTAGCTACATTGTGTATAAAGAAGAATATCATTTTACATGCATAGAAATAATAAAGTAAAAGTAGCCGATCTAGATAAAATAGAAGTGCATGGACAATAATAGTCAATGTTACTTTTACTAACTTTTATACAATGTAAAACTCAAAAATTCAATACAAATGGTTAGTAATATTGTCTTTTTCTTCATATACATTAAAAAAATTCTATTGATAAGACCAAAACGCTTCTAGCAACAGGGTCTCTCTCACATAATAAACATGGTGTAACATCACCCGACCCCTCAGGTTACCATTAGAGAATGGGTATATACATACACAAAACACACAACAAAAATATATATATATATATATATATTATTATATATTATATTATATATTCCATTCCTTCCAAAATCTAATTTCTTCCACTTTTCGCATTAGCCAACGCCTTCTGGGTGGATCCTACTAGACACATCACACCATTCACTAGCTCTTGATGCTTGTAATTATCCTAACACCTCATATCTTATGGTGACACTTCATTCTACTTCGAAAATAACATCAGGTTGACCTAGTTGGGAGTCCTCCCCCACCAAAAAGAGTTATGTCAGTCTTTTGTGTATGGCCACACAGTCAACCCACATAACCTCAGTTTCTCCCTTATGATGCACTGCCAAACGTGCCCCTTTTAGTTCCCATAGGGTTTCACTTACAGGGCTTATGTGGATGGTGGGGTTGTGTGGCCTATTCCTCATTGATCTACAACAACCAACTCCCTGATGCCATATTAAGCACTCCTAGGTCATCCCACTCACCTCCATCCCGACGCTTTACAATTGAATCCCACTTTAATAATATGGGGTGAACTTCATCGAGATGACTCAGCAAGATGGCAAGTCTCTGACCAATACTGCTATGGAGAAAGTGTGAGACCATCCATGTAAAATCCTTTCGTCATCCTATCAAGCTTTACCGTACATTTTCATTGTGACTTCTCTTCATTATTCCAGGGTAGGTGTCTAGTACTATGTGGTTGTGGACTTACCATTTGAGCCAATAGAAATCCTCCCTGGCACATGCCATAGTGCCACATCATCCTATTTATTTTTACCTTGATTTTCTCTTCTCACACCCTTAGAAATGTTTTGGGATAATACCTTCTAGTAATACCTTCCATTTCAGTGGGTGACACCCATGCCTGACCCTTGCTCCTGGTTGGGACATGTACTGGCACCACCACCACTTCTTGTTGCCTTCCACGCGCACCTTACGTGAGTGCTCTGGGGAAGCCTAACAGGATGACTTGTTAGGTACCTTCATCCCCAACCAATAAAATAACAATAAAGGTTACATTCCCACCAGCGTGTCCCAGTCATCGTTATCTTGATTATCCCCTTTTTCCTCTTGTAAAATTATTTCAAGGTATTACTTCTAGGCCACGTCATCAATTTCATGACCAATCATGTTATAGGAGAATCGAGTTATGCCAATGGGAAACCTCCACGGCTACGGTTATGGTCAGTGAAAGGATAAGGTTACTTGATCCTTTCTTATAATTTCAGGGCACGATCCCTCTACACTGCAGCAAATTTCCTCTTGCTCTCTTCCATGTCTTGATTAAGGGATATCGTCCCTATCTTATGTTATGAATTAAAAGGGCATCACCTCGATTCCCGAAGGATAAGATTTGTTGCTGCACAAACATACCAGAGCCAACCTTATTGACCACGATTTTTTCTCAGAGGTTTGACACACCTCCAGATCAAGGTCATTTGTTTATGTCGATGCTAATGTTTTATTAAGGCATTCCATGGTGCTATACAAAACCTCTTAGTGTCTCCCTGGAAGCAATAGGATGCTAACTAAATACATATAGCCTTCTCAAAATGTAAGGTTGAAGACCATTTAGGTAAATTTGATGGACTCACCTAGCCTCAAGGGAAACAACCCTCAATGCTCACGCAATTCCTACCACATGGAAAAGAATCATGTAACTTACGAAAATAAATGGACGTAAGTGAATGCAGACCCCCATCGACTAGACAATATTCAATGTATCTATTTCATGTATTAATGAAGGGACTCTGAGACGACTATTTCAAGCTCTATTCCAAGTTTTTATGTATATTCTACTGCTTGCAACATGGCCTTATGTTCCTCTATTATTCAGTTATGTGATGTTCTAATTATAGTTATGCATTTCATTTAGCTTAAGGTTTAGCTTAGCATTATAGTTTGGTTCTTATTCTCATATGGTTTATTACACATTTTTGCATCTGTTGTTTTGTGACAACACCAAGAAGTTATTTTCATGACATATTATATGAAATTTAGAAGCTCACGCTTACTTAGATTATTTAATAGTATCATTCATTCCACAAAAACAATGCACACACACACACACATGTCCATCAATATTTGATCTGCATAAAAATTCATCAACATATTCATACATAAACAACACAAATATTGTTCCATAATCGAGAACTATCATAGTTAAGAATGCATCATGGTTCATCAACAGATAAGGAAGTACTGGCAGATAATTTTTATTGAATTTAAAGGGAAACTAAGTCTAGGATAAGGACTCTCCACCCAACCATAGCTATCTATAACTGTACTTACTTGCAACTATCATCCCCAAGCTGGATTCGAGAGTCTGAAGGGGATGCATGATTAAGGGAATCGATCACTAATTGCTAACTGAGAGAGGGACTCCAGATGACATCCATCCTTAATCCCACTAGCTGAATTCTACTTCCTATGTCAATATAGGGAGTCCAAAGGTACTTTATGTCACCCTAAAGTGTGGACACACAAATGATTCACCTCCTTCTAGGGATTCTAAAATTAACTATAATAGTAATGCAATAATGAGAGGTCTTCATTCAGGTTTTGCTTTTATTCTACTCTAGGATTGGCCTCTTCTCAAGATGTTACAATGCTCGAGAGTCTATTATCCCAAGACACAGCCTCCTGGGGACCCAATCTATTACAGGGCTCCAAATATTCCATCCCAAGCCATTATAGGGCTCTAGAGAACTCTATCTCAACCCATAGCCTCAAGCGACCCAATTTGTTATAGGGCTCTAGGGATTCTATCTCAACCCATATCCTCCAACAACCCCAAGCTATTACAAGGCTCCAAAGTCTAGCAGCTCAACTCACAACCTCTAGGGAACCAAAGAACCAATCTCTTCTCTTCTCCTCTCTTCTCTTCAGAGTTGCCTACTATTTTTTTTCACTCAATGTTCCCAATATTCTTTGCCTTCTTTGTCTGCCTCTTGAATGCCCTCAAATTCTTCTAGCCTTCCTCAAAAGAATCCTCCTATTGTTGTTTCCTCATTTCACATTTTTTTATGCGTCCTCAATGTCCTACAATGCATAGTATCTATGCTAGACTATTTTTCATATTTCATTGTTGTTGTTTCTCAAGAAACATGGGTTTGTGTACTTTCTCTTATAGCCCGTTTAATTCCAGAACTAGTCTCTTAAATTGTTGCACTGGTCAGTTTTAATGGTTGTCTCACAATTTATGTTTATGCATAAGAAATGACATCATCCTAAGAAAGAAATCCTCCTCCCTAGCTCTAGAATCCATGTCCCCTTTGACTCAACCCCATTTTTCAAATTTCACATGTATACAAATGTTTACAATGTTTTTTATACAAGTTCCATGGGTGGGGTTGTTGTAGTCCCCTCACCCTTGAGGGAAAATCACCCTCCATGTTCATCTACCCATATGTAACACTAAAAACAAAACACAACATGTATTTTTTCATGAAGCTCTATACACCCAACCCAATATAGTATTTACAATGATATACACACTTGATTTAACCAGCAAATAAGAAGGGATGATTCAAATCTCATGGCATCATCCATTTCACATGTGGCATCCTTCAGACCAAAGTGCTTCCATTGTACCTGATGAGCCTCATAATTGGGTAATTATATGGGCCTTAATTCACCGGCTAACTTAGTCAATCCAACTCTTCTCACAACTTATGACATGTTTTCATTATATTTTGTTTAATGAGATGATTTAAAGTGAGATATTATGCCTGGTGAACTAATATCGATTGAATGAAGGTTTGGAAGGAAAAATCAAGGAATTTTTGCAAGACTAAGGTTTGAAACTTGAATTGGAAAATGGAAAGAGATTGTAGGCAGTAAATCCTCCTCATTTACTCCTCCCCCATTCGAATATTCCTCCATTAATCACTCCAGCTCAGAGTGCAAGCAGCCAAGTCATGAAGATCAAAAGGCAGTCGAGCAAGTGATAGAAAAAGAGTTAGTTCATCTTGAGTTTGAGAGTCGAGCCTCCCTTCATTTAAGGAAGTCATTGGAGACTTAAGTTTTATAAGTAGAGAGGCCTAGAGCCTCATTAGGATTCAAATTTTGGTTGTAAAACCTCTAGTTATTTTTGAGCTCCAAATTTGTGGAAGACTTTGATGTAATTTTCTATTTTGGTAATAAGAATGGGATTTTTCTTGATCTAGTATTGAGTTAACTCAGAGGGCTGAAGCTCTTGCATTAGGGCCCAACCATAGTAGTAAAGGCTCCTCTTCGTGTATCTGTATGCTTAGCTTAGTTTCATAGATTCATGGTTAAACTGTCTTTAGAAGTATTTCATTGCAAGTAGTGTAGATTTGATTAATTGTTCATTAGTTTGTTTCCATTTGTGCCTTACTTCAGTAACAGGTTAGAAGGGATAAAATAAGCACCACAAATCTATCAGTAGGTGTCCTAGTCTCACTTCTTCCTTCTAGGATCATGATTTGAGGAAAAGACCCTTATGCAGCCCCAAAAAGATAGATTTATGTTTCTTTCATAATATTTAGAGTTTCCTGTATTTGAACCAACATTTGATTAGTTTTGAAAAGTAGGTTTTTATTTCCATCTCTTCTATCTTCACTCTTGGAATAGATCTCATCCATGATTCCATTTTATTCAGCAATTTTCTCACACATAAGGTAGGCAGTTAGTTCATTAAGTTCCAGTTTTCTAACTCATGACAATTCTTCTTGTTTACATGACTTTTTGGAATTTACACATGTTTGACACAGAGCAGGTGCTTCAGAAGTAGAAAGAGATCTCTTAGCAAGAAACCGCCTTCCAAATTCATCCACCCATAGATATTCCTTGTTTTTATCAAGACCTTCACCAATTTCATCATTTTACATAGAAATTGCCCCAAACATGTTGAGCGAATCCAACCATCTCCTAAACTTGGTTTTGGGTTCTGAGTGATCCTAGGCCTTTTCTCACTTCATTTCACCCATCAACCACCTTCCCTAAGCCTTCCATCACCTCCGAAACCCATCATTTTTCTCTTGGTTGTATCCTATAGAAATACAGGGAATCTTGTAGGTTTCTAGTACATTGTGTAGGTTTTCCTGTAGTGGCCTGTTTTGAGGCCAAATTGAGGGGAAACCTCTAGGAATCAACCCAAAATCACCCAAGCGTCTCCCAAACCTTCCAACCATCTCCTAAACCTTCGAGCCATCCACCAGCATCCCTAAGCCACTTGCTAGATCACCAAAAGAGATTAGCTTGCACACATGATTTTTCATGAAAAGCATAAAAAGACAAAACAAATTTATTACAGTCCCTTACATGCATAACAGTGATGCTTGATGCTTTTAACTTCCATGCTTAGGACAGTAGCATTTTTTTTCATGTTAATTTAGCATTATTTCAAAGCATAGCTCTTAGCAGTTAATTAGGAAATGGTTTGCCTTAGCATTGAATTTCAGTAATTTTCATTACACCAGTAGATTAGCTCTCTCCTAGAGTAGATTTCTATTTCTTTCATCAAGGAACCAAGCTTCTTCTGAATCCATAGAAGTTTGGGTTGAAAACCCTAGTGGTCTCTCGCCATTTGGACTGTGACAAAAGGTAGAACATTCACTTTTACTTGTGTATACAGCATTATCACCTCCATGTTTGTACAAACCACAGGTTGATAAAGTAAAGCTGATAGCCCAAGAGTTGTAGCATTCTTGCTGCAATATTGTTTCTCATCAGTTTTTGGCATTGTTGCTGGGGAGGTGTTTGGGTAATATGTGATTATTGCTTTCCTTCCTCTATTTCTTGTTTCTAATATTTTTCCATTAGTTTCATTTATGCAAAAGTAATTTAGTTGCTTCCTTTTTCATTCTACATTCTCTTCTTTCCTTTCCATTTTGTAAGTAATATTTCAATTCAGAAATTAGTTTTTCATTTAGTCAGTAGTTTTCATTCAATCTGCAATTTCAATTTTGCAATCACTTTCAAAGTTTGAAAGAAAACACAAAACCAAACCAAAAACATTTCCTTTCATGCCTCATAGGAATAGGGATAACATAGGGAAAATTTTTCCCAAATACACCCATTGCATCAAACAGCCAACCTTCGCTCTTCTTCGGTGGATGTGAACTGGAGGAACCCTTAGGTGAGAAACCATACATATTTGAACAACCTACAGGGGAAGAAGAAGAAGAACCCATTCCTACAGAGCCAATGGATGAAAACAGAAAAGACGGAGGGAATAGAGAGAGAGTTGAGGGTGCCTTCCCCATCAGGGAAACCAATGGGGACACTAAGATGAAAAATATAAGCCACTATTCCCTCCTCATTTCCATGGCATGACCACAACAGATCTCGACACTTTCCTATTTGAGTTTGTTGTTATATTTTGAACCTGTGGCTACACAAATGATGAGTATAAGTTGAAACTATTTCCATCTACCCTCAAGGGTGCAGCTTTGCCTTGGTTGATAGGTTTACCTGGGGATAGCATCACAACTTGGGCTCAGATGCAGAAAGCCTTCAACAACAAGTATCGAGACTATTGTAGGTCTAAAGATACAAAATAGGAAATTTTTAGGATGACCTTAGGTAATGATGAATCCTTAGAGGATTATGAAGAAAGATTCCAACTTAGTTACAAAAGGGCCAAGTGCACACTTAACCCTATGTCACTGAAGCTAGTCCTGCTTAGAGGACTAAGGGAACACCTTCTCAATACCCTACACTGGTTAGTAGGAGGATATATATACTAGTTACCCTATGAGGATATCAAGACTACCTTTAAAAACCATTCTAGTGTAGCTAGGAAAGAGGGTAGGGGA
Source organism: Pinus taeda (assembly GCA_000404065.3). Classification (NCBI taxonomy): domain Eukaryota; kingdom Viridiplantae; phylum Streptophyta; class Pinopsida; order Pinales; family Pinaceae; genus Pinus; species Pinus taeda. The sequence continues at coordinate 458,986 of APFE030451765.1, read as the reverse complement.
AGTCAACCTATGGTAAATACATCCTCTTCCAATTCATCCATCAAGGGTGAAATTGGAAACATGCTAGAAGATTTCAAGAGTAAGATGTTGCAAACCCTTGCCTTACAGATGGAAGCTATGCATGTTAGGAGAAAGCAAGAGGAAGTAGAGAGAGCCTTGGCCATTTTCTGTCCTAGATGCTCCAAGAGGCATCCTAGGGATGAATGTCCATTGAATTCTATTGAAGTTTGCTCAGTCTGTGATGAAAGCTAGTCAACAAACAAGTGCCCTTCTTTGCCTGGACTCAAAGATGTATATAAAGGAGCTGAAGGGGTCACTGAGCATCTCTATTACATAAACCAAAGGAGACCTCATGGGCCTAGGCCATACCAGCAGGGAATGCAAGGGTCATCACATGCATATTACAACCCCAACCAGACCACATCCATACCTTCTTGGGGACCCCCTGCTCATCCTTCGTTTTCTACACCTCCTCCTTGGTCCTTTGCATATCACTATCATTCCCAGCCAACCAGCCAATCATTTCAACGATATGCTCCATCATAACCTCAGTGGAATCCATTGGCCCAAGGGTTGATGCCCCAGTACAACAATGTTCCCACTTTATTGCCTTCACCACCTACCCAACCACAACTGTAACACTCTGCTCCACCTAAACAACCCCAGATGCTTGCCCAACCAACTCTGAACTCTATCAACAGATAGACACAACAAGTATACAGTAGAGAGACATCCTATCCAGCTTATGTTGTGGAGATCTAGGCAATTAACCTAAGATTTGGGAGAGTTCTGCTAGAAAACTAACATCCACCTCCAACTAGGGAGGTTGAAGAAGAAAGGGAAGAAAGCATTCTTAAAGTAAATCCACCCTTTCCTGAGAGATTAACTCAACAACTCTAGCCTACCCCAGAAGAGACTGAAATTTTGGGAGAATTTAAAAACCTATGTGTTAAGATTCCACTTCTCCAAGCCATAAAGGATGTACCTATTTACAATAAGTTGATTAAGGAGAAGTGTTTCAAGCATCCAAGGAGGTGAGAAGGAGATGCCCCTACCATTAATGTCATTGGACAACTGTTTGACTTAATGTTGGGGTAGGTAATCTATCCAAAGTATTGGACCCTAGAAGCCCTGTAGTAGATGTGCACATCAATGGCACCATTCTCCCACACACTTTGATCGATCTTGGGGCTGCCATTAATTTGATGACCAAGGACACCATGCTTAAGCTCAATCTGCAAGGTTCATTGAGAAATACCACAATAGTCCTACAACTTGCAGACGTCTCCATAGTGACCCTTGAGGGGATTCTGGAGGATGTGATTGTCTCCATTGACTCTTTGGAGTACCCTGCAGATTTCCTAGTTCTCCAGCCTAAGGATAAGGTTACTAGTTACCCTCTCATCCTTGGGAGACCCTGGTTGGCCATTGCCAATGCTTACATTAGCTGCAGAGTTGGGAATATGACCATTAAGAATGGGCATATGTCCAAGTAGTTAGTCTTATACCCTCCTTCTCAGCCATCTCTAAAACATGATTTACCTTTATGGCTAGAAGAGGAGGGAGAAGATGAATTTTATTTTGCCCAACTATATACCTTAGAAACAACCATGGGAGGAGGACAACAGGATGAAGATGATTTGATTGAACACCTACTCCAAATTCCAACTCCTAGTATATTGTCATTAGAATAAGTAGTAAAGGAAACCCATAACAACCATCCAATTGATCTATACTTGGCCGATCTCAACCCTCTCCATGTCAAAACCATAAAATTTGGCCCTGAGAGAACTTTGAAAATCAATCCATCTCTTTATGTTCTCCAAAAGGAGAAGTTTTGCAACATCGTAAAGGAACATCTGGATGCCTTCACTTGGAGTTACAAAGAAATGAAGGGAGTGCACCTCTCAGTGTGTACTCACCACATTTACATCAAAGAAGGTTGCAAGTCAGTCTGACAACCCCAAAGGAGGATGAATCCAACTCTTAAAGATATAGTGAAAGAAGAACCACAAAAATTGCTAGATGCAGGATTCATTTATCCTATCTCTGATAGCGAGTGGGTCTCTCCTTTGGTGTTAGTTCCCAAGAAAAATGCTAAGTGGAGGATTTGTGTTAATTACACTGAATTGAACAAAGCCGCAAAGAAGGACCATTTCACTCTACCTTTCGTCGACCAAGTGCTAGATGGCGTGGTAGGGAAAACATTTTTCTCTTTCCTAGATGGATTCAACGGGTAAAATCAAATCTAGATTAGCCAAGAAGACCAAGATAAAACCAGCTTCACTTGCCCTTAGGGCACATTTTCCCATAGGGTCCTTCCTTTTGGCTTATGCAATGCTCCTGCCACTTTCCAAAGAGTAGTCCCGAGTATCTTTTCCGAGTTAGTCCATGATGTGGTAGAAATTTATATGGATGAATTTACACCTTATGGATGTGATTTCCATAAGGCTTTGTCCAACCTAGGGTAAAGTACTGCACAAATGCATTTAAATGAACCTCTCTTTTAGTCATGAAAAATGTGAATCTTGATGATTGTAGGGACCGTGTTGGGTCATTCAATACCTCAGCAAGGATTGCAGGTGGACCCAAACAAAATAGCTATCATCCAAAGGGTCCCACCTCCTTAAAAGCGGAGAGATGTCAAAAGTTTCTTAGGGTTAGCTCGATACTACTGAAGGTTCATAAAGGACTTCAGCAAATTGGCCTCTCCTTTATTTGGGTTGTTGGCCAAAGACTCTGATTTTATATGGTCAAATCTATCAAGAGGCCTTGGACATCCTAAAGAATAAGTTAACCACTGCACCGATTCTCCAAGGCCCAAGTTGGGTCCTTCCCTTTCATATTCCTGATGATTCCTCACAAAAAGCCATAAGAGAATCCCTAGGTGAGATAGATGAAAAATTTCCTTATGCCATTTACTTTATTAGTAAGGATCTGTCAAAGTTCAAACTCAACTACATAGTGATTGAAAAGGAGCTCCTAGCTGTTGTGCATTCATTGAACAAATTTAGGCATTATATTACATGCTATCAAACATTTGTCCATAATATTTAATCAATAAACCCGATGTGAATGCTCGTCTTATAAGATGGTTACTTTTATTACAACAGTTTGATCTAACTATTATTGATAAGCTTGGCAAGAAAAATGTTGTTGCAGAATTTCAGTACATATTAACTCTGCCTGTAGGTGAGGAGGGAATGGTTGATGACCAGTTACTGGATGAGCACTTGTTTGCCATTTCAGTTCTCTCTCCATGGTTTGCTGACATAGCAAACTATTTGGTATCTGCACAACTCCCACCGAACTTTTCCTCCAAAGAGAAAAGAAAGATTATAAGGAAGATCACCTCTTTCACTTGGATTGGGGGCAATCCTTCAAACTTGGCCCAAATGAAATCCTGAGAAGGTGTGTCGGGTAGGAGGAAGTCTTTGACATCCTTTTGACCTATCACGATGGGCTTTTTGGAGGTCACTTTGCAGCAAAGAGGACAACATTGAAAGTTTTACAAGCAGGCTATTATTGGCCCCCTCTTCATCAGGATGTGAAAAGATATACTAGTCAGTGTGATCGGTGCCAAAGGATGGGAAAGCCTACTCCAAGGGATGAAATGCCTTTGCAACCTTAAGTGACTTTCGAGCCATTTGACAAGTGGGGGATGGACTTCATTGGACATATTTACCCTCCTTCCAAGTAAAAACAATACATCATTGTGTGCACTAACTATCTGACTAAGTGGGCTAAAACCAAGGAAATTAAGGTAGAAACCAAGGAGAAGGTAGCTGCGTTCTTAAGGGAGAATGTATTTTACAAATTTGGGTACCCTAAAGAGTTGGTCACTAATCAAGGTAGCTAGTTTATCTCCAACATGATTGAAGACTTTCGTAGCAAGCACAAGATCAAGCATAGAACCTCCATTCCCTATCACCCATAATCTAATGGTAAAGTGGAAGTGACGAGCAGAGCGTTGGAGGGCATCTTGACCAAATTGCTTAGCAACAGTAGCAAAGATTGGGCAGATAGACTAGTTGAGGCCACCTAGGCCTATAATACCACCTAGAAGACCACTAGTGGATTCAGACCCTATCAGCTGGTCTCTGGGAAAAAGGCCTTGATGTCCATTGAGATTGAGTATAACACATTAAGGATGACAGCCCAACTAGATCTAGATCTCACCAGTACACAAAAGAGAGATTGCTCCAGTTGAATGGTTTGGATGATTTCAGAATGTAGTGCTTCCTATAGACAGAGGTAACCCAACTTCAGAGGAAGATTTGGCATGATAAGAACATCAAGGATAAGAAATTTCAAGAAGGTGATTGGGCCTTCTTATATAATTCCAGATATAAAGACATTAAGGGAAAGTTAAGGACAAGATGGTTGGGGCCTTATGTTATAGAAATATGTCATGATAATGGTTAAGTCGAGATTAGAACCATAGATGCAGAGGCCATTCCTTTATTTGTTGATGGGCACAAACTAAAAGTTTACAAGAGGCCAATGTCAAAGCAAGAGTTCATTGATGGTATAAATAAAATAGTGATGGTGGTGGAGCAAGTTTCAGCTCCTACCTCATCAAATCACTGAGAAAAAAAAAAAGGACTCAGGCAAAAACCTCCATGACGTGCCTGAGTCCCACTAGTGGGTTGAAAACCTCTTGGCCCAAGGGTGTCAGAAAAAAAAGAAAAAGAAAGAACAGAAAATGAAAATATCTTTGGGTGAAAACCTCTCTTGAGGCACCCAGGGAAAACAGCTAGGATGAAAACCTCTTAGAGGCTGACCAATTATTTAAAAAAAAAAAGGAAAAAAGATCATGACAAATTTTTGTTTGCAGGTCAGCAAGAGGATGATCTAAGAACAAAGGAGGATAAAAAAAGGGACCTATTTCACTCACATTTTTATTTTTCCACCCATTGTCATTCATCACTCCACCATTTCTTTCATTTTTTTACTCATTTGCTTCAGTTTACAAGGGGACTATGTTTTGTACAGGATCCCTTGAAAACCTACACGATGATCCTGTAGGAATTATAGTGGCTCGGGAATCCTACAAGAAGTGACCCTAGGGTGAGAAAATGACCTTCCAGTTCAAAAAAATAACAGCCCTACATCACCACTTCATTACCATACCTCTCTCCACCTTGATCGCCCCTACATTCATCATTAAAAAAATCAATTTCCAAAAAAAAAAATTCATAGTCCTCAAGAGAAAACACAGAGAAAAAATGAAACAAGAGAGCAGAAGGGAGAAACACTTGAGTATTTGTCATTCTCCATACTCCTAGTCTTCCTCTCAATCCATGTCATCATCCTCAAAATCCCACAAAGTGTATGATTAAAAGTTTTGAGGGAGAAGCAACTGCAGGAAATCTTGTAGCAACCTATCCCATAGAATAAAAATCATGAGTAGTAGTAAGCTTCTAGCAAGAAGATCCAAGGTTATAATGAGCTCTAGAGCAGTAGCAACACCATTATCTTAAACACCAGGTGCCTGCACATCAAAGGGATCATCAGAGAGCAATAAAAATGGAAGGAAAAATAACATGCAACCAACACACAACAAGCACCTTAGGTCTTCAACAACTGCAACAAGGTATTAACATCACAGGTAAGTATCCCACTTCACTCTCTCATTTACATAATGTAGTCAAAAGATGTAAAGGTTATGAGAAGGTTGGTTTATAAGTGAAAGTTGGCCATTTAACTTGGCCACCTTCGTTCAGTCGACATAGAAAAAACAATCGGTCCTCCAAAACGTGGCAGCAATCAAGTCAAAGAAAGAGAGGAGAAGAATAAAAGCAGTTAAGTTTATGAAGGCATGAACTGGGAGTTGATTACAAGGAGAGGGGAATGATGAGGTGGTAGTGGGGACCAATGGTCAAAAAATAGAAAATGTACTTCTGCTACCAACACACCACCTCACATAACTTGGTCATAAGATGAAATAATCGTTGATCCCCATGAACTCATGAATCCATGTCCTCGAGGCTCACTATAGCAAAGTCGCTCTCATATCTAGGCAACCCATAGAAGATAAAATTGCACCTTTCTCCTGCATAGGACTTCCTACAGGATTACATAGGAAATCCTACAGGATCACACAAGAATCCTACTGGATACAGACAAACAGTCTACAAGATTGGACGAGAGGTGTTTCAGATGGGAAAACACGGGGGTTGGCTACAATAGAGACTATGAGGAGGTAGGCTCTATAATTACTTCCCTTTTTCAAAGTGAATTGAAAACAAAATCACTTAGTATTAAGTGAATTTTGCAGTTGTGTAAGGGAATTGCCTCCATAGTTCTTTTAGTTATTTACTTCTACATTTAAAAATGGTGTCAACCATCTCAGCTCCTTGAAGTGAGCCCATTAACAATGTGAGAATCCACCAACACCCTCAGGTGTTAGAAATCTTCACAAGGTGTTAGAAATCTTCCCCATAGAGCTCAACCCTAAACTCATAAGTAGGATTTCCATACTTCCCCTAGGAATTCCTTGGAGAAAGGAAGATAAGGGAGATAGCGAGATTACCAAGAAGATTTTTTTTTTAGAGGGAGAAGAACCCATTGAGGACAAAAATGGAGTAAGGAGAACAAGCCTACCATATCCCTAGAATGAGGTGAGCTACCACCTTATCAAATGCATATCATGTGAGGTAGGTATAGTATGGTTTATGGATATCACTTTAGGCTTGTTGAAGAATTGAGGTTTGGAGCAGAAACACCTCCTCACCACAAGCTCAGCATACCATACTTCCTTCTACAATCATTGATAGATACAAGCATAAAGGTGCAGGAGGGAAACCACCAACAATTAGCCCACCATGGGTTAATTAAAATCATCATAGAAGATGCCCTCCACAACCTCAGAATTCCTATCCAATTGTCATTTTTCAGAGACATGCAAACAATGTTGGAAATACTACTAAGAGGGGGGTTGAATCAGTATTTACAAATCAATAACTTTTTCATTTCCATAATTAGATTTATACACACTGCTTCAGTGAAGGGAACTTGCATGTGCATGCAACTATTCTTAAGGTAACCAGCGTATCTCCAGTGAACTTATAATTCAGTAAATTCATCATATGTTGATATTTACTCTATGCATTAGTACTTTATTAAGAATTAAAGAGTAACCATGTGCAGTAATAATAGGATAAAATATCAGACATAAGCAACGCACATGAACAACAAGATTTAGGTTGGAAACCTAATGTGGATGAAAACCACCTATTGTTGTTGTCTCTGTCTTCTTTTAATAATAAGAAATTTTTCTTACAATATTGTCCTGGTGCAGACTGATATTAGTATGTAGGAACCCACCTACAAAAGGCTACAACCTTCCCTCGTTCTCCATCTTGTACTGGAAAGGAGACACAACCCCCTAGTTCTTGTACTAGCCAATATGTTTACCAGTATGTAGGCTCTGACCTACAGAAGGCTACAACCTTCACTCATTCTCTAGCTGCTACTGGAAGGGAGCTCTAACCCCCTGATCAATTCACCAGCCACTACTGGCATGAAGCTTTGACTTCCTCACTGAAGGCTCCATCTATCAGTATCCCCCAAAGACCATGTTTCATAAATTTTCACATTCGATACTCCTAGTACACAACAATACACATGAAGGCTTAATTTCATCAAATTTTCATACTGGACTCATTAGTAACATTGAAGCTCAAAATCAATACAACAATCAAATACATCTGCATCTACCAATCACTGAAACCCAATCAATCTCTGATATAATTGAAACAACCAATCACTGAAACCTCTCACCCTCTCACACAACTGAATCAACCATTCGTTCAAACTTAATAAAATTCAACCAATCAACTAGAACAGACAGATCACTATAACCAGTACATAGATCTGAAACCAAAACAATGCATCAACAACGAGAACTAACTGTAACCTCAAAAGGCATGTGTCAAAATGTATACCCTCCATTAATGAAGCAAACTTGCGTGTATACACTACTTCCTTTTCCCCAACGTGTGTATAACTCTAAAGATACTAAATAATAAAACCTTTGAACCACAAACTATAACAATCAATGACATTATGAAGATCTATTGTCATATTACAAAGTTCTAAACAGATGTCAACAAATATCACCCTTCTTTCTCAATCAATTAATCAATGAGACACAAATTCTTTATGCATTCAGTTTTACTTTCAGATCTAAGAAGACTTCATTGATAGACAATAGTAAAACAACAACACTGATTTGATTTATCAGTCATCCTTGAATATCAATATTTTCTTTTGCATACGCTACTTGGAAGAGTTGAACCAGCATGTTACACACCTTCACCAAAGTGAACCAATGTATATATCTACAAATACTTACTTATAACTTCGTTGCAATTCCCGACTTCAGACATACCTAGATCATCACATATAAAGGATAAAACATGTGTTAGAAATCAGATCTAGCCCATGCGTTATCAGATCACATAATGATAAGTCATTATGATCCTAATCCATCATTAGATCTCATCCATCATCAAACGCTCCAGTGCATATTTAGTCTAGATCAAGAAAAGTATCAGAAACCCATAACATGCATATTTTGTTTTGATCTAACACTTCAAAAGATATTCATTGCTTGTTCTCTTCTCCCTTTGACCTTCTCCTCCTTATATAGTTTTAGGCCTTTCTCAATACCTTGGACCAAAACCACTTAGGACCAATACCTCAAACCAATACCTTTGACCAAATACCTCAAACAAATACCTTGGACCAAATACCTTAGACCAATACCTTGGATTGAATACCTTGGACCAAAACCTTGATTTTCCATCCCATACATACTTTTCCTTCTGTGAAACTACATGCATACGTATATGTTTCTTACGTTCCATGAGCCCACGTGTATACACTACCTAGACATGGTGAACCAATGTATACTTCTTAAACCATTTTCTTTCTTCAATTTCTTGATTATGATCTATAGTCCTTTGTTCCTTCATCCTATTCTTTTGTAACATTACTTTGTTACCTCTAAATAGACTTGTTATATTGTGATTTTCCATATTAATTCTGAAATGATTCATTTGAATTGCCCTACATTTTGTCAAATCTGTAAACACAACTGCCATGCATTCTGTCATATATGATACCTCTCCTGTAGATTCATCTAGTTACATAGATTCATCTAGTTACCATATACAAGTGGGTTGTTTTGCTACAAGTGGGTTTCCATCAAGTACAACACATATATCATAATGCCAACAATCTCCCCCTTTGGACTTGATGGAAACCATGTTAGTGTTGATTACTGCAAGTTGTAGAAACTGTTAGTGATAACAAGAAACACCAAAATACTCTCCCCCTTTCATATCAAGGGTAAAGGTATGATCAAAATGAATACTTTCATATCTGAAAAACTGAATATGAACATTGATCATGCTCCCACTAGGCACATGATATATTCTCTAATTCAACTCCCCCTTTCTGCATACTGAGATGCACTATACCATCCATGCTCCCTGTGAGCACATGTAGAGTCTGCAAATATATTTTCTAAAAGAATAACATGAATCTATAACTCAACTATGTGACTATGGCCTTCCTATCACCAATGACTCATGCATACATGAATCTCCCAACCAAGTGGGGATATAACAAATTTGACTCATCTACCCAACCAAGTGGGGATATACCAAATGTTTATATAGGACTAAAATATAGAAATTATTACATCATCCTTCCCATGCATAGTGGGGGTATAAATTACATCATATGACCAAAAGGACTCAATAAAAGACTATGATACATAGAGACATATTATTACATCATGGGCCTTTATATGACCTTTTCATCGAGTGATATACATGTCATTTATAACAAAGACCAAAGATCTAAACAAGACCATGATATTCATCAGCAACTATCATACACCATATATGATCTGCACCATAAGCATCTGTCAACAACATCAAGACCTGCAACCTGTATATGTCCATCATCAATTTTGATGATATGACAAAGTAAATATCATCAACCTATGAAAAAGTATGATGTATATAGATATCAACTCATCCTCTTGATCTCATCAGGATCAACTTGCTTCGTTTCCTTAGTATAAAGAGCCTTATCATAACCTTCCATGTATCAATTAAGCATATGTCATATCTCCAAGAAATAACACAAAATCATTCACATCATATCATATGCATGTGGAAACACCATAGGAAGCATCTATGATCATAACATAATCATCAAGAACTGCATGATTTTTCCACAAGAAAACTCAATATATAAACCATTTATGGTCACTAGGGGACATCCCCTATCTGATAAGAATTAACCATGATAATCAACATATGTGAGTATCAAACATATCATCATAAAGTAAGAAAGAATCATCATTATGTGACTATCTAAGCCATGTCTCCGAGTATCCATGTCTTCAAGTAGCTATGTCTTCACGATACCTGTAATAACACCATTCTCTTGGCTAACCAACAATATTTATCAATATGCAACTTAAGTAATCATCCATGTATCCAACATAATGTGTATCAACTCATAGTCATTTATCAAAATTCTTGCTACTAACAATAGCAACAATCCTCAACCATGTGAGAGCCAAGAACTATAGGAATCCTACATCATAACTGCAACATATGAATTTTATGCATCTTTGAAGGCATGATGACAACAACATAGAATAAATGAGTGACTCATCGTCAAATAGTGAAGTTGTGTACTGAAGCTTTGTAATTCTCCTTGTCCTTATGAAGATCACCATGTAAGAAACATATGTGTACTGTGTGCATCATCAAAAGTCATCCATAATCACCCATAAATCTAATCTGAATAACAACTATGTAACCCCAAGCAATACAAGTATCATCATAATAGGAAACTCATAACCGCAACATAACATGATGTATGATTTAAACACTTTAGCCACATAAGCCTCATCACCATTGATAATAATAATTAGGTACTAAAGACTTCTAAACATAATGCCAACAATGAAATATTAGAAGCATATCATTTTCTCCCCCTAAACCTCTGCCACCTGTTCACTCTCAGATCTAATCATTGCATATATCAGTAAGAAATATCAAGGCATCATCATCAATTAGATATACATCAAGTCATAAACAACTTATGAGGATCAAAAGAACTTCTAAATAACATCCACAAACTGTAGTCATCAATCATCAAGACATAAAAGATAATTGGTAGTTGTCTGAACCATATCAGGTCATTTCTCCGAGTCTATCCCATTGCTTCTTCGCCAAACCAACATATATGTGAATATGTAGCTTCAAACTTGCATATATACACGAGTTGTCTTCATGGTAACTGTGTATGATAATTGGAACACTGAAATTTCATACTCTTAGTTTCTCTTGAGTCTGTTATGTCAATATACTAATCTATGCCACATATTTCTGGTTGTACTTCCTTTTTCTTCCATACCTTGGAGTGTGATGATGTTTGCTGCTTTTGGTATGTTGGCCGAAATTTTCTCCTGCATTCTTTTTCTATATGCCCAAACTTGTTACAAGCATAACAACTTATATATTTCATATTCCCTCTATAACAATTAATGGCTTTGTGACGAAACATATTTCAAGAGAAACAATATCCCTTAAAGTACCTAGATGTTGACGATCTTTCTGTGTGATGGTTATTAGCTTGAATCATTCTACTTCTGCATCTTACTGCAACATGTCCAAAATTATGACATATAAAACATTCAACATTATTCGTGAGAACAAAGAATCGATTAACACTTCCACAGTTAGGAGTAAATGGTTTTCTTTGAAGATTTTCTTTCCTGGTTTGTTGATGGGGTTGATCTATTATCTCCTTGTTGAGCATTTTAGATTTTGCACTAGAGTTCCTTGCTTCGGTTTGTGAGCCAGATTCACCTTTAATAGTTTCATGAAACCCAAAGGCCACATTTGATGGCAAGAGACCTTTGACCACTAAGAATATCATCCAAAACCTTAGTACTATCTTGAAATCATAAAATTTTATCCTTTTCTTCTAATTTTCCTTTTAGAATATTTACCTCAACCTGATATTTCTCTTCCTCTTCAATATGTTGTTTCTTCATTATTTCTTCAGCTTTTCTTCCTTTTTCCACTTGTTGCCTTAATTCAAGAACTTCATTTTCTTGTTCTTCAAATTCTTGGAGTAGTTTTTCATTATGCTTATTTGAATTTTTGAGATATTCTTTTAGAGAAAAAACCACAACTTCAAGACCTTCAGAGTAGTTGGTTCTTTCTATAAGTCCCTTGGTTGTTGTGTCTTTTCCATTCACTTCATTTCTCAGTGATGTCACTTCATCCTGCAGCCTTTGACTTTGATCTTCCTTTTCCTCATATTCTTTCCTTACTTTGTTTCCTTCCTCTAATTGAGCCTTTAACGTTGTAATCTCTTCTTTGTAGGTACACTCCCTTTGTCTAATAGATCTTATTGATCTCTAATTTTGTTTGTGAGATTTTTAAATTCTTCCTCTATTTGGTTTCTTTCTCTTTTACCCATAAGAGCAAATTCTGTTATTTCACTATCACATTCATTATCTTCAAATGAACAAAGAAATGTATCACCACATGAGAACAAATTCATACCTGATAATTCTTTTTCTTGTTCATCTTCATTCTAAGGTGATTCTGAATCTGAAGAGTTACTTCCACATAATTTCCAATTGTCTCTCCCACTATCATAGTTCCTTAGAGATGCCTTCCTCCTTTGAGGTGCTTCCTTCTTTAGCTTCGTTCCCATTGTTTCTACAGATCTCCTTCAAGTGATTATGCTTCTGCCAAAGGACTTTCTCTGATACCAATTGTTGGAAATAATACTGAGAGTGGGGATGAATCAATATTTACAAATCAATGACTCTTTTATTTCCATAATTAGATTTATATACATTACTTCAATGAAGGGAACTCAGGTGTGGACACAACTGTTCTTAATTTAACCAGCGTATATCCAGTGAACTTATGATTCAGTTAATTCATCATATGTTGATCTTTAATCAATGCATCAGTACTTTATTAAGCACTAAACAGTAATCATGTGCAATAATAACACAATAAACCATCACACATAAGAAACACACATGAACACCAAGATTTAAGGTGGAAACCCAATGTGGGTGAAATCCACCTGTTGCTGTCATCTCTGTCTTCTTTTAATAATGAGAAAATCTGTTTACAATCTTGTACTGGTGTAGACTCATACCAGTACGTAGGCACCCACCTTCAGAAGGCTACAACCTTATCTCATTCTCCATCTTCTACTGGAAGGGAGATACAACCCCCTAGTTCTTGTACTAGCCAATATGTTTACTAGTACGTAGGCTCCAACCTAGAGAAGGCTACAACCTTTACTCGTTCTCTAGCTACTACTGGAAGGGAACTCCAAACCCCTGATCAAATTACCAACTACTACTGGAAGGAAGCTTAGACTTCCTCACCAATGTCTCCAACTCTCAGTATCCTCCAGGGATCACATTCACACTGGATACTCTTAGTACACAACAATACACATGAAGGCCTTATTTCATAAAATTTTCATACTGGACCCATTAGTAACATTGAAGCTCAAAATAAATACAACCATCAAATACATCTGCATCAACCAATCACTGAAACCCAATCAATATCTGATATAACTGAAAACAATCAACCACTGAAACCTTTGAACCTGTGACACAACTTAATCAACGATTCATTCAAACCTAATCAAATTCAACCAATCAACTGGAATAGAGAGATCGTTGTAACTAGTACACATATCTAAACCCAGAACACTGCATCAACAACCAGAACTAATTGTAACCTCAAAGGGCATGTGTCAGAATGTATACACTCCTTTAGTGAAGAAAACATGTGTGTATATGGTACATCCTTTTTCCCAACATGCATATACCTCTAAAGATACGGAATAATAAAACCTCTGAACCAAAAATTGTACCAATCAGTGACATTCTGAATATCTACTATGATATTACAGAGTTCTAAATAGATAGCAACAAGGATCACCCTTCTTTCTCAATCAATTAATCAATGATACACAAATTCTTTATGCATTCAGTTTTACTTTCAGATCTAAGAAGAATTCATTGATAGACAATAGTAAAACAACAACACTGATTTGATAGATCAGTCATCCTTGAACATCAAGCTTTTATTTTGCATATGCTACTTGGAAGAGCCGAACCAACATGTATACACACATTCACCAAAGCGAACCAACGTATAGATATGCAAATACTTACTTATAACTTCCTTGCAATTCCCAAATTCAAACATACCTAGATCATCACATGTAAAGAATAAAACATGTGTTAGCAATAATATCTAGCCCATCCATTATCGTATCACATAATGATAATTCATCATGATCTTGATCCATCATTAGATCTCATCCATCATCAAACGCTGAGGTCCATATTTAGTATAGATCAAGCAAAGCATCAGAAATCCATAACATGCATATTTTCTTTTGATCTAACACTTCATAAGATATTCATTACTTGTGCTCTTATCCCTTTGATCTTGTCCTCCTTATATATTTTTATGCCTTTCTCCATACCTTGGACCAAAACAACTTAGGACCAATACCTTAGACCAATACCTCGGACCAAATACCTCTTTGGACCAAATACCTTAGATCAATACCTTGGACTGAATACCTTGGACCAAAGCCTTGATTTTCGATCCCATACACGCTTTTCCTTCTATGAAAGTCCATGCATACATATACGCTTATTTCATTCCGTGAGCTTGTGTGTATATGATACTTGGACATGGTGAACCAGTGTATACATCGTAAACCATTCTCTTTCTTCAATTTCTTAATTCTAATATGTAGTCCTTTGTTCCTTCATCCTATTCTTTTGTACCATTACTTTGTTACCTCTTAATAGACTTGTTATAATGCTATTTGCTATATTACTTCTGAAATGATTCCTTTGAATTGCCCTACATTTTATCACATCTGTAAACATAATTGCCATACATTCTGTCACATCTGATATCTCTCTTGTAGATTCATCTCGTTACCATATACAAGTGAGTTGTTCTACTACAAGTGGGTTGCCATCAAGTACAACACATGTATCATAATGCCAACAATCTCCCCCTTTCCACTTGATGGCAACCATGTTGGTGTTGATTACTGCAAGATGTAGAAACTCTTAGAGATAACAAGCAACACTGAAATACTCTCCCCCTTTGACATCAATGGCAAAGGGCGAACTAAGATACTCTCCCCCTTTGATATCAAGGGTAAAGGGCTGACCAAAATGAAGACTTTAATATCTGAACAACTGAATATGAACATTGATCATGCTCCCCCTAGGAACATGCTAAATTCTCTAATTAAAGTCCCCCTTTGTACATGCTGAGATGCACTATACCATCCATGCCCCCCCTAAGCACTTCTAGAGTTTGCAAATATATTTTCTAACAGAATAACATGACTCTATAACTCAACTATATGAGTATGACCTTATTTTCACCAATGACTCATACATACATCAATCTCCCAACCAAGTGGGGATATACCAAATGTTTATACATGACTAAAATATAGCAATTATTACATCATCCTTCCCATGCATAGTGGGGGTATAAATTACATCATATGACCAAAAGGACTCATTAAAAGACTATGAAAGACAAAGACATATTATTACATCATGGGCCTTTATATAACCTTTTCATCGAGTGATATACATGACATTTATAACAAAGACCAAAAACCTAAACAAGACCATGATAGTCATCAGTAACTATCATACACCATAAATGATCTGCACCATAAGCATCTGTCAGCAACATTGAGACCCACAACCTGTATATGTCCATCATCAGTTCCGAAGATATGACAAAGTAATGATCATCAACCTGTGACAAAGTATGTCATATATAGATATCAACTCATCCCCTTGATGTTATGAAGATAAACTTGCTTCATTTCCTTAGTAGAAAGAGTCTTATGATAAACTTCCATGAATCAACTAAGCATATGTCATATCTCCAAGCAGTAACACAAAATCATTCACATCATATCATATGAATGTGAAAACACCATAGTCGTCATCTATGATCATAACATCATCACCAAGAACTGCATGATCTTTCCACAAGAACCCTCAATATATCAACCATGTATCATCATTAGGGAACATCCCCTATCTGATAAGGATTAACCATGATAATCAACATATGTGAGTATCAAACCTATCATCATAAAGTAATAAGGAATCATCATTATGTGTCTAAGTAAGCCATGTCTCCGAATATCCATGTCTTCAAATAGCTATCTCTTCATGAGACCTGTAATAACACCATTCTCTTGGCCAACCAACAATATTTATCAATATGCAACTTAAGTAATCATCCATGTATCTAGAATAATGTGTATCAATCAAAGAGATAGCAATATGTAGCTAGCAAACCATGAGCTCATAGTCATTTGTCATGTTTTCTTGATACTAACAACAAAAACAATCCTCAACCATCTGAGAGCCAAGAACTATAGGAATCCTACATCATAACTGCACCATATGAACTTTGTGCATCTTTGAAGGCATGATGACAACAACATAGAAGAGATGAGTGACTCATCGTCAAATAACGAAGTTGTGTATTCAAGCTTTGTACTTCTCCTTATCCTTATGAAGATCACCATCTAAGAAACATATGTGTATTGTGTGCATCATCAAAAGTCACCCATAATCACCCATAAATATGACATGAATAACTACTTTGTAACCCCAAGAAATACAATTATCATCATCATAGGAAACTAATAATCGCAAGATAGCATGATGTATCATTTAAACTCTTTAGCCACATAAGCCTCATCACAATTGATAATAATCATTAGGTATGAAAGAATTCTAAACATAATGCCAAATATGAAATATTAGAAGCATAACATTTTCTCCCCTTGAACCTATGCCACCTATTCACTGTCATATCTCATCATTTCATATATCAATAAGAAATATCAAGGCATCATCGTCAATTAGATATACATCAAGTTATCAGCAACTTATGAGGATCAAAATCACTTCTAAATAACATCCACAAACTGTAGTCATCAATCATCAAGACATAAAAGATAATTGGTGGTTGTCTAAAGCATATCAGAGCATTTTTCTGAGTCTACTCCACTGTTTCTTCATCAAACCAACATATACAAGAATATGCAGCCTCGAACCCGCGTATATACAAGACTTATATTCATGATAACTGCGTATGAGAATTAGAAAACTGAAATTTCATACTCAGTTTCTCCTGAGTCTATTCTATCAGTATACTGAGCTATGCCACATATTTCTAGATGTACTTCATTCTTCTTCCATACCTTTCAGCGTGATGATGTTTGCTTCTTTTGGTATGTTGGTCGAAATTTTCTCCTGCATTCGTTTTCTATATGCCCAAACTTGTTACAATCATAACATCCTATATGTTTCATATTCCCACTATAGCATTTAATGACTTTGTGACAAAACATATTGCAAGAGAAACAATATCCCTTAAAGTACCTGGAAGCTGATGATCTTTCTTTGTGATGGTTATTAGCTTGAACCATTCCACTTCTGCATCTTTCTGCAACATGTCCAAAATTATGACATATAAAACATTCAACATTATTCGTTAGAAGAAAGAATCAATTAAAACTTCCGTAGTTAGGAGTAAATAATTTTCCTTGAATACTTTTTTTCCTTGGATGTTGATGGGGTTGACCTCTTATCTCCTTGTTGAGCATTTCAGATTTTGCACTAGAGTTCCTTGCTTCGGTTTGTGAGCAAGTTTTACCTTTAACATTTTCATGAAAACCAAGGCTAGATTTGATGGAAGGAGACCTTTGACTACTAATAATATCATCCAAAATCTTAGTACTATATTGAAATCGTAAAAGTTTATCCTTTTCTTCCAATTTACCTTTTAAGATATTTACCTCAACCTGATATTGCTCTAACTTTTTAAGATATTGCTTCTTCATGATTTCTTCAGCTTTTCTTCCTTTTTCTAGTTGTTGCCTTAATTTGAGAACTTCATTTTTTTGTTCTTCAAATGCTTGGAGTAGTTCTTCATTCTACTTATTTGAATTTTTGAGATATTCTTTTAGAGAAACAACCATAGCTTCAAGACCTTCACAATAGTTGGTTCTTTCTATAACTTCCTTGGTTTTTGTGTCTTTTCCATTCACTTCATTTCTGAAGGATGTCACTTCATCCTAAAGCCTTTGACTTTGATCTTCCTTTTCCTCATATTGTTTCCTTATGTTGTTTCCTTCCTCTAACTCAGCCTTTAACCTTGTAATATCTTCTATGTAGGTACACTCCCTTGTTTCCAATAGATCTTGTTGATCTCTAATTGTGTCTATGAGCTTTTTAAATTCTGCTTCTATTTGATTTCTTTCTCTTTTACCCATAAGAGAAAATTTTGTTGTTTCACTATCACATTCATTATCTTCAAATGAATAGAGAAATGTATCACCAGAGGGCAACAAATTCATACTGATAATTCTTTTTCTTGTTGAGCTTCATTATGAGGTGATTCTGAATATGAAGAGTTTCTTCCACATAATGGCCAATTGTCTCTCCCACTGTCACATTTCCTTTGAGATGGCTTCTTCTTCTGAGTTTCTTTATTCTTTAGCTTCTTTCCCATTGTTTCTACAAATCTCCTTCAAGCGATCAGGCTTCTACCAAAGGATCTACTCTAATACCAATTGTTGGAAATAATACTAGGGGGGGGGTGAATTAGTATTTACAAATCAATAACTTTTTCGTTTCCATAATCAGATTTATATACACTACTCCAATGAAGGGAACTCGCGTGTGCACGCAACTATTCTTAAGGTAACCAACATATATCCATTGAACTTATGATCCAGTTAATTTATCATATGTTGATCTTTAATCAGTGCATCAATACTTTATTAAGAATTAAACAATAACCATGTGCAATAATAATAGAATAAACCATCACATATAAGCAACACATGAACACCAAGATTTAAGGTGGAAACCCAATGTGGGGGAAAACCACTGTTGGTGTCATCTCTGTCTTCTTTTAATAATAAGAAATCTATTTACAATTTTGTACTGGTGCAAAATTATACCAGTACACAGGAACCCACCTGCAAAAGGGTACAACCTTCTCTCGTTCTCCATATTCTACTAGAAGGGAGTTACAACCCCCTAGTTCTTGTACTAGCCAATATATTTACTAGGACGTAGGCTCCAACCTACAGAAGGCTACAACCTTCACTCTTTCTCCAGCTGCTACTGGAAGGGAGCTCCAACCCCATGATCAAATCATCAGCCACTGCTAGAAGGAAGCTTCAATTTCTTCACTGAAGGCTCCAACCATCAGTATACTCTAGGGACCACGTTTCATAAATTTTCACACTAGATACTCCTGGTACACAACAATACACATGAAGGCCTCATTTCATCAAATTTTCATACTGGACCCATTAGTAACACTGAAGCTCAAAATCAATACAACCATCAAATACATCTCCATCAACCAATCAATGAAACCCAATCAATCTCTGATAATCAATCACTGAAACCTTCGAACCTCTAACACAACCGAATCAACCATTCATTCAAACTTAATCAAATTCAACCAATAAAGTGGAAAAGATAGATCACTATAACTAGTACATAGAACTGAACCCATAACACTACATCAACAACCAAAACCAACTGTAACCTCAAAAGGCATGTATCAGAATGTATATGCTCCTTTAATGAAGCAAACCTATGTGTATGCGCTACTTCATTTTGCCCAACCCACGTATACCTCTAAAGATACTGAATAATAAAATCTTTGAACCACAAACTGTACTAATCAGTGACATTATGAAGATCTACTATCATATTATAGAGTTATAAATAGATAGCAACAAGGATCACCCTTCTTTCTCAATCAATTAATCAATGAGACACAAATTCTTTATGCATTCAGTTTTACTTTCAGATCTAAGAAGACTTCATTGACAGACAATAGTGGAACAACAACACTGATCTGATACATCAGTCATCCTTTAACATCAAGCTTTTCTTTTGCATACACTACTTGGAAGAGCTGAATCAGCGTGTATACACACCTTCTGCAAAGTGAGCCTGCATATAGATCTGCAAATACTTACTTATAACTTCACTACAATTCCCGACTTCAGACATACCCAAATCATCACATATAAAGGATAAAGCATGTGTTAGCAATTAAATCTTGCCCATCCATTATCATATCACATAATGATAAGTCATTATGATCTTGATCCATCATTAGATCTCATCATCATCAAATGATCAGGTGCATATTTAGTATAGATCAAGGAAAGCATTAGAAACACATAACATGCATATTTTCTTTTGATCTAACACTTCATCAGATATTCATTTCTTGTGCTTATATTCATTTGACCTTATCCTCCTTGTATAGTTTTAGGCCTTTCTCAATACCTTGCACTAGAACCACTTAGGACCAATACCTCAAACCAATACCTCAGACCAAATACCTCAGATCAATACCTTGGACTGAATATCTTGGACCAAAACCTTGATTTTCCATTGCATATGCGCCTTTCTTCTGTGAAAGCGTGTGAATACTATACACTTCTTCCGATCCATGAGCGCGCATGTATATGCTACTTGGACATGGTGACCCAACATATACTTCTTAAACAATTCTCTTTCTTCAATTTCTTGATTTTAATCTATAGTCCTTTGTTCCTTCATCCTATTCTTTTGTACCATTACTTTGTTCCCTCTGAATAGACTTGTTATACTATGATTTTCCAAATTACTTCTGAAATGATTCCTTTGAAGTTCCCTCCATTTTGTCACATCTGTAAACACAATTGCCATGCATTCTGTCACATCTGATATCTCGCCTATAGATTCATCTAGTTACGTAGACTCATCTAGTTACCATATACAAGTGAGTTGTTCTACTACAAGTGGGTTGCCATCAGGTAAAACACATTCATCATAATGCCAACATACAGAGGAGGATATCAGATCCTTCCCATATGATGTTAGTCCTACTGTCAGTGAAAAAGGTGAGGAAGAAACTAAAACAAATAGAGAAGAAGCAGAGAGGGATGAAGATGAGATAGATGAGGAGGAAGAAGAGGAGAAAGAGAAGGAAGGTGATGAAGAAATAGAGGAATATGTCAAGGAGGAGACTGATAAACAAGATGAGGATCTAGAAGGAGGAGAATAAGGGAAAAACATAGAAGAAAATGGCAATGGAAAAGAGGAGGTAGAAGACAAGGAGGAGTCACTTACTGTGTGTCCAAAATCCACAGAGAGAGAAGCAGCAGTAGCCCTCACTGCTCTTAGCAGCCCATCAAATAAAAAGACAAAAGACAAAGGTAGACCTCCTTATATTTTAGACCAAGGAAAAGCACAAGAATAAGGTAGGGGAAACCCCAAAATCCAACCAAAATTCCCATTGTAATTGAGGGCTCACCTAAACAGTAGGAGAAAATTCCTCCTCCTTTGAAAACTCAATAAAGAGTATACTCAGCAAAAGTCTCCCCTAACTCTCCTATCACCTATGTGAGAAGGCATGTAACTAGATCCACCTCATCCAAAGGAAAAGGAATCCTACTGTATACACTACACGACCTACAGGAAGCAAAAGCAGTACTACAAGCGACTCTACTAAACCTACAGGAGACTCAAGAATTGGATATGTAGGGAAACCTACAATAAGAAACTAAAGAATAGGACCTATAGCTAAGGGAACCTAGCCTCCAACCTAACCTTGAATCCTATTACATATTTATTGAAAGGGGCAGGGTCATTCCACAAAAATTTGTTATTCCATTATTCTTTGAGCTCGAGAAGGAGAGAGCCAGAACTCATAGATGGATGCAGATTTCCAAGTCCATGGGGGTGGAGGACATTGGTCACATGAAGGAGAAGCTCAAAGATATGGGCAAAGAACTAGGTAGCTTGAGGGAAAAATAGGTCATAATGAAAAATCAGTTAGAGATGGAAAATGCATGGTTGAAAGGACAACTGCAAGAAAGAGAGAATCAATTGGTATGCATGGCCAGTCTCTCTCTGGAAGTAATCCAGTGCAGGATGCCAGCTAAATCCTATGCCCTATACCTTAAGGAACAATGGCTGCAGTTCTATATCAAGACCCTAGCACAGAGAGGCACTATTTCGTTTCATGATTATAGACAGTTCATTTATCCTTCTGATCAATGTACATTGGAAGATGGGGCCAAGATTTCTGAGTTTTATTTGCAAAACATGGCCTTAACACACATGAATGTACGGGACCCTAATGCCAAGCTAGGAAATTTACAGTTGATGGCTTTGGCATCATGGATTAACCATGAGGAAGCAAGGGTTGCAGAAATCAAGAAGATATTGGCAAGAGAACAAACAATGCCTCTTATGATCAGGATTGAGCAGTGTAATTCAATGGCCCTCATCAATACACATAATTTAATTGCAATTGATCCTCAGCGTGCACCCAGGTATCGTGCCACCCAAGAGCAAGAAATTACACATTTTGAGGACATATTTAGGTTGTTAGGGGATGACAGCATGCAATCTTGCTTGAGGAGATGGAACACATTACCATACAGTTTAAAGATAAGGGAATAACACTCTCCTTAAAGAATGAGAGAAGCAATGAACATGACACCCATGTACAAGTAATCTATTCAAAGGCTCAAAGTCGAATGGATTGACTTGAGATGCAATCCACCACTACTCTTAGGGATGATAGAAGGAAGGAAGGAAGAATAAGAAGGGAGGCAGTGGGAGGAGGTAGAAAAGAAGGCATGTTTCTATGCACAAGAAGAGGAAACCATAGCAGAGGCATGGGATGTCAGGGAGGCCACTAGAGCTATGAAAGACATGGATATTGATTGAGTTGCTTAGATGATGAGCAACACTTTCAGTAGAGGGGTGATGATGAGCCTCATCATTGGGTAACTGTATGGGCCTTAATTAACCTCTTAGCTAACTGAAACCAACTTTTCCAACAACTTATTACATGTTTTGATTATATTTTGTTTAATGAGATGAGTTAAAGTGAGATATTATGCCTAGTGAACTAATATGCATTGAATGAAGGTTTCAAAGAGAAAATCAAGGAATTTTGGCAAGAAACCACCTTCCAAATTCATCCACCCATAGGCATTCTTTGTTTTCATCAAGACCATCACCAATTTCGTCATTTTACATAGAAATTCGCCCAAGCATGTTGAGTGAATCCAACCATCTCCTAAACTTGGTTCTGGGTTCTGAGTGATCCTAGGCCTTTTCTCACTCCATTCCACCCATCAACCACCTTCCCTAAGCCTTCCATCACCTCCAATATCCATCGTTTTTCTCTCGACAGTATCCTGTAGACATACAGGGGATCCTCTAGGCTTCTAATACATCATGTAGGTTTCACTATAGTGGCCTGTTTTGAGGCCGAATTGAGAGAAAACCTCTAGGAAGCCACCCGAGGTCACCCAAGGGTCTCCCAAACCTTCCAACCATATCTTGAACCTTCGAGCCCTCCACCAACATCCCTAAGCCACTTGCCACATCACCAAAAAAGATTAGCTTGCACACTTGATTTTTCATGAAAAGCATAAAAAGACAAAACATGTTTATTACAGTCCTTTACATGCATAATAGTGATGTTTTATGTTTTAACTTCCATGCTTACCACAATATCATTTTGTTCATGTTAATTTAGCATTATTGCAAAGCATAGTTCTTAGTAGTTAATTACGAAATCGTGTGCCTTAGCATTGAATTTCAATCTTTTTCATTATTACAGTAGATCAGCTCTCTCTTAGAGTAGATTTCTATTTCTTTCATCAAGGAAGCAAATTCTTCTGAATCCATAGAAGTTTGGATTGAAAATTCTAGTGGTCGCTCGCTAGCTGAATAGTGACAAAAGGTAGAACCATCACTTTTACTTGTGTATACAATACTGTCACCACCAAGTTTGTACAAACATCGGGTTGATAAAGTAAAGCTGGTAGCCCAAGAGTTGCAACATTCTTGCTACAATATTGGTGCTCATCAATACCTTAACATTATCTATGGCTTGATTCCAGAGCATGAGAGTCATTCAGTCTAGAATTCACATTGGCTCTGGATGGAACTCTCCCTCTGGTTCCACCTATAACATATACCAATCAATCATATAATTATATTGCTATACATATATTTTATGTAAAGAAGCATGGAAAACATCATGAACTGCGATCAAAGGATGTAAACCCAACCTACATGCCATTGATCAAATCCCCTCAAGGATTTCAAATGGCCCACAATACCGTGGTGCAAACTTGGAACATGACCCAATCCTGAGGGAATTCTTCTTAGGTTTAATCCTTAAGTAAACATGGTCCCCAACTGCAAACATTTTGTGAACTCTATCCTAATCTGCATGGATTTTCTACCTATCCTATGCCACTTTCAAATTATGTTTTATGATCTTCACTTGCTGCTCCATATCCTTGAGCATATCAGATCGTACACGGACCATGTTAACTCGACCACTCCAACTAATAGGAGTGTGTCAACTCCTACCATACAATGACTCAAATGGTCTCACCTTTAGGGATTATTGGTATCCATTGTTGGTTGAAAATTCCATAAGTGTAATATATTCTTCCCACTTCTTGGGTGGATGAATTACATAAATTATTAACACATCTTCAAGAATTTTGTTAATCCTCTACATTTTCCAATCTTTTTTGGGATGATAGCTTGTACTAAATGAAACTTAGGTTCCCATTCCTGTACTTAGTTGCTTCTGATATTTGGAAGTGAACCAAGCATCTTTTTATGGCACAATATTCTTGGGGATTCCATGGATTCTCACAATCTCCTGAATATTTGTGCTATGTCACTGACAAAATTAGTAGATTTGACTACTACAAAATGAGCTACCTTGCTCAGATTTTCCACCACTACCATGAATGTGTCATGTTGCTTGGATGTTTTAGGAAATTATATAATGAAATCCATGGAAATTACCTCCCACTTCAATTATGGAATAGGGATAGGCTGTAACAATCTCGGCGGATTCTTGCACTTAGCCTTTACTTGTTGGCATTCCATGCATCTTACCATGAAATAAGCCACTTCATTCTTCAAATGTAGCTAGTAGTAGTTCTTTTCAATGGATATAAGGATCTTTTGATAGCCTAGATGGAATGAATAAGGCTTAACATGGAACTCTTTCATTATCAACCTTTTCATTTCATCACTGTATGCACATAAATTCTTCCTTTCAACCTAATTGGGCCATCCTCAGTAGAGACGATATTTTGCATCCTCACCACATTGCATCAATTTTTGTTTCACTTGCTGATATTTCTCATTTTACGACCCAACACTTTTGACTCTTTCTATCAGATCTCTCGTGTAAGAACTTACAACTTCCAAGTGATTTACTTGGGTTCTTCTACTCAAAGCATCAACAACCTTGTTTTCTTTACCTTTTATGTACTTGATTTCAAAGTCGAATTCAATGAGCATGGCCAACCATCTTCCTTTTCTAGCATTCAACTTTGGTTGTCCATACAATTATTTGAGCCCATTATGATTTGTCATGAGTGTAAATTTCCTTCCAAGGACAAAATGCCTCCATATTTTTAAGGCATGAATGATGATATCCAATTCTAAATCTTGTGCTACATAATTTTCTTCATGTTTATTTAACTTTCTAGACACATGGCACATGACTTGCCATTCCTGCATCAACACTACACCAATTCCTTCTTTGTAGGCATTTGTACACACCATGAAATCCTTGTCATGATCTCCAATTCTTAGCACTCATGCATTGGTTAGCAATTGTTTTAGCTATTAAAAGATTTTTTCACATTGTGGAGTCCACTCAAATATTTTTCCTTTTCTCTGCAAGGTTGTAATTGGGTGAGCTATCTTGGATAAATTTTGAATAAATATCATACAATACCCTACCAGCCCCATGAATGATCTAATTTCATGCACACTCTTTCAAGTTGGTCACTCGATTACGGTTTGAACATTCTCAGGGTCAACTACGATTCCTTCCTTGGAAATGATATGCCCCAAATTATGTATCTGCGAATGGAATAAATCACACTTCTTAGTATTTGTATAGATATTGAGCTCTCTTAATAGAAGAAATAACAGATAAATGTTTCTCATGCTCTTCTTTTGTTTCTGAATACACTAGGATGTCATGAACAAATACAATCACAAACTTTTCCAAATAAGGTGTAACACATTGTTCATCAAGCACATGAACATGGTAGGGGAGCTGGTAATCCTAAAGGGTACCACTATGAACTCATGGTTCCTGTATCTTGTTACGAAAGTAGTTTTATGAATGTATTCCTCGTTGATCCTTACATGATGGTAGCCTCACCTCAAGTCAATTTTGGAGAAAATTGTTGCTCTCCTCTCAATTGATCAAAGAGATCATCAATCCCTGGTAATTGGTATCAATTCTTAATGGTTACCTTATTCATCGACCTGTAGTCATTGCATAATTTGAGAATTCCATATTTCTTCTTTACAAACAATACCAGTTATCCCCATGGGGACACACTAGGCCTGATGTGGCGTTCATCAAGCATTTCCTTCAGCTGCAATTTTAGCTCAACTAATTCTAGGGTGTTCATCCTATATGTAGCCTTAGACGTTGGTGGTTCTCCAAGTACCAAATCAATAAAGAAATCTATCTCTTTGAGACGAGGTAATCTAGAAACGTCCAATGGAAAGGCATTTGTGTTTTGCTAGAAAATAGCGTACTTTTGTAGCAATTCAACTTCCTCATCTTCTATTTCTCTGTCATATTCCTCATTCTTGGAAACTTGCACAACAAATAGCATGCATCCTTTTCTGTTTTTTTGTTTGTCTTTCATAGTCGTGATTAATCTCACTAAAATGAGATTTTTCGTACTCTGCAACACTCCTTTTGTTCCTTTCTCATCCAAGCATTAAGTTGATCTTTCATATAAATCTACCTTGGTAATGGTGTATGTACAAATATTCCATGCCTGGTAACACTCGATACACACCTAATGGAAACACATCAAGTGGGCTTTTGTGGGGATGCGCATAAGCTCAAATCCATAGTAGTTTACCCAATGGCTTATTTTTCCTTTTGTTCGAGTTGCCAACTGAACCAACCAAATTTCTTCATGAAACTCCTTGCTCAAGAAAGATTTCTCAACAATATCTATATTTACATAGCTATAATTAGAACCTAGATCAATTAAAATAGAAATGAATTTCTACTGTAGATTACCTTACATCTTAGCGATGGATGCCTAATGATTTGATTGGTGGTTGTCCAATGCTGCATAAATTCTTTCCATACTTCGAGCTACTTCACCCATCATGCTCACATCTTGAATATTGTAAATATTTGTCCCAACATCCTACAGATGTGGACAATCTCTCCTCCTGTGGTTCCCACCTCAAGTCCAACACTTGAGCAACTCTCAGCCTTCGAACTCGAGTTACATTGATGCTAGTTTTTGTACATTTTTCTTATCAACAACATTGGAATTCTTTATGATCTTTTCTTGGGCCAATTCTTCTTATGTCTAGCGTTATTTTTAGCCTGCTAATTACTTTTAATATCAACCTCGTGTTTTTCTTGCTCATGGAAATGTGTTAGCTTCTTGATAGCATATTTAGGGTTTGGGTTTCCAACAACTCAATTTTATCCGTGAATTCCATATGCAATTCGTTGATGAATCACTAAATTTAGACTTTTTCATCCTTGATATACGACATGTCTAAAATCTTGCTAACAAACTCATCACTGGCTAACTGACCCATTTCGAATTCATAGAAATCCCTTGCCTTACTATCATAACAATGTTCACACAAGTATTTCCCCCTAAAGAGTTTTTCATATTCTTAGAATAGTCATGTATTGTGAAAATTTTATTCATACCTAGCAGACAAGCTCGTGCATCCTCTAATTTCTTCATATCCCCATCAAATGTGGGTGGCTTAGCCCTCCTAACATCTCAAGACATGTGATTCATTCCTTTGTTTGTTGAATGATAATGATGGTGATGGTGAAAATGGAAGTGCCTCCGGGAAAAACAGCTATATGGTTTTCATGAATAATGCACATGTCTATTGGTTCCTCCACTTAGAGTGGTCAAAGGTTGACGTCCTGGAAGAGTGTCCTCCATCCTCATTTGTGCCTCTTTGTATACCTACCACAATCTGCTTTGTTGATGTTTTCTTTTGGCTGATGAGGGTTTTCCATTCAAATGACTGATCCTCAACTCATATTTCCTTTGTCTTTGCCAATCCCGGAGACATTGTAGGATGATTGCATTGAGCTCTACTTTCCTTTCTTGGGTTGTTACCACCCTCTCTCTGTCGGCCTTAAAGCTTCACACCTCAACCCTCAAGCTTCTCAAGGTTTCCATCAAGTCTCAGGAGTGGTTCCTTCTCCCTTCGCTAGTTGATCTCTCTTCTTCATTAACTCTAACCCTATCACTTCTACATTTTGATTGATCAGAACTCCACTTGACCATTCTAATCCTTATTGCTATACAACGTTTTTTTTATGATACTTTTGTTGTGCTTTCAGCCACACACAATGTTAGATTTTCATACAATAATCAAATAAAGTACCATTATGATCATGAACCTTGCATTCATGAAGTTGTCATGGAGAATTCTTTTGTGACAAGACAATCACTTTGGAATTCTAACCATATTTAATAATTCATGTGTACAATTTAAATTCAAGTGCATCATCAATAAAATAAAAAAACAATTAGACAAAGGGCCCTTCCCTTTACAGGGCCGCCGTAAATTTTTTCCTACACACGATTACCATCATAACACATCCTTATTGCAACACAATAATTTTACTACTACAATATACAACGTACAACAACCATAATCCATCATAGTTGATACCACCCATTCCTTCCAAATAATTTTAGTCTCAATGCCTAGAGTCTTTCTCTGCAAGTCATAATTTATGGTCCCCGCCTCTGACCATCAGAATCGATGATCTATATTTTCCTAGATAGATATACAACTTGTATGAGGGAGTCAAGCCCACGTCGATGTCACTAGGGAGGGGACATGATAAAATCTATACAATTAACCTCAATAAGTTGATCAGTGACTTAAATTTTTGTCATTCCATGATGTCACAGGATGAGTTGATGCCCAGTTAGGTTTGTTTATTAATTTATTTAGACTCGCCTTTAACGTCGAAATAATTTCTTTATAAAATGATCAAAATCATGAGTTTCCCATGACGAACCCCATCTAGTCCAGGTGTTGAACCTTGATGCTCTAATACCACTTTGTAACATCACTTGCCCCTCAGGTTACCATTATAAAAATGAGGTGTATATATATATATATATATTATATATATATATATATATTATATATATATGTTGAGAGAGAGAGAGTTATAGAGTTTATACCCACCAAAATCCAATAGCTTCCACTCTCCACATTATTTAACGTATCAGGGTGGATCCTCTTATAAATGTCACCCCACTTACCCTCCCTTGATGCTTGCAATTATCTTGTAAACTCATATCTTAGGGTGACACTTTATTCTACCAAGAACACAACGTCAAGCTGACCAAGTTGATGGTCCTTCCCCCACCAATGATAGCTCTATCTGGCTTTGCGTGTATGGCCACATAGCTAATCAAAGCCACCCCATTTGGCCCCTTTCGTCAGACTTCCAAAAGTGCCCCTTTAATTCCTTTTAGGTTTCACTTACCAGGATTACATGGGTGGTGGGGTTGTATGGCGTATTCCCCATTGGCCCGCCACAACCAACTCCCTACTACCATTGCAATCACTCCCATGTGATCCTGCTTGCCTCCATTCCGACACTTTACAATTAACCCCCACTTAAATCTCTAGTGGTGAAATTCATTGGCTGATTCGACAAGTGGTTTAGTCTTCAACCAATAGAACTACAACGCCAGTGAAATCCTAGCCACATAAACTCCTTGTGTCATCCTTCCATGATTTATGTAGCATTTTCACTTTGCGCCTTATCTTCATGGTTCCGATCTAGGTATCTAGGCTTATGTTGTTGTATACCTATCATTCTAGTGAATAACAATCCAGTTGGGCACTCATCATAGTTCCACACGGTCCCTCTTATTTTTGCTGAAATTTTATTTTCTCATGCCCTTAGAAATGTTATACATTAAGACCTATGAGTTCTATCTCTGGGCTAGGTCACTTTGGTTGGACACACCCTTACACAATGCATGCTCTTGATTGGTACATGTATTGACACCAGCACCTCATCTTGCTCCCTTCATTAGATCACTTATGTGAGTGCTCCAGGGAAACCTCATGGGATGACATATCAAGTAGGTTCATCACCAACCAATAGCATAAGAGCTAGAGTTGCTTGGCCCCTTCTGCCTCTCATGATAATCTTCCACGGTATTCCTTCTGGGCCACATGAACACTTTCACAAAAAATCACATTAGAGCATAATACACACCTGCCAATTGGAAGCCTCCATGGCTAGGGTTATAATAAGAAAAATGGTAAGGTTACCCAATCCTTTCTTATAAGTGTAGGGAACGATCCCTCTACACTGCGACAAGTTTTCTCTTTCTCTCTTCCATGGCTCAATTGAGGGATATTGAACATGCCTTGTATTTTGAATTAGAATATGATCTTCATGATCACCCCAAGGAAAAACTTTATTGTTGCACAAACCTCCTCGAACCATCCTTATTGACCATGACTTTGTCTCATAGGTACGACAAACCTTTAGATCAATGTCAAGGATTTATGTCGATGCTAATGGTTTATGAAGGTCTTCCATGGTGTTATACAAAACCTCTTGGTGGCTAAGTGGCAACAATAAGATGCCAGCAAAAGACATATAGATTGCCCATAATCCAATGATGAAGGCAATTTAAGTAAAGTTTATGGGCTCATCTAGCCCCAAGAAAAAAAACCCTCAATTCTCACGTAATTTCTATTGCATGAAAAGGAAGTTTGTAACTTATGCAAATAAATGGATGTATGCTAATGTAGACTCTGCTGAGTAGACAATCTTCAATGTAAATATTTCATATTAATAAAGGGTATATGAGCCCACTGTTTGAACTTGTATTCTATGCTCTTATGGCTTTGTTGTGGCCTATAACATGGCATTATCTTCCTCTATGATTCATTTATGTGTTGTTCTCATTAAAGTTAAGCATTTCATTCAAATTAGGGTTCTGCTCAACATTATGGCTTAGTTCTTATTATCATATTGTTTATTACCCATTTGTGCATTTGTTGTTACATGATCAACACAAGCAAGTTATTCTCACATCTTATTTCTAGTTCAAAAGCTCATGCTTACTTAGCTTATTTAATATTATCATTCGTTCCACACACACATACATACATCTCTCTCTCTCTCTCTCTCTCTCTCTCTCTCTTTATATATATATTATATTATATATATATATATATTATATAATATAATAGATATAGAAAATAGATATCATATTAATATATAATTATACACAACACACACCACACTATATATATCTTATATATATATGTTATGTATGTATCTACTCATCATATGTATGAATATCGTATCTATATTAAAATGCATACACATATTCATACATAAACAACACAAATACAATTCCATAATCGAGAACTATTTTAGTCAATAATGCATCATGGTTCATCAACGGATAAACAACTACTAAAAAATACTTATCTTTAAACTTGAAGGGAAACTCAGTTTAAGAAAAGGGCTCTCCACCCAACCATAGATAGTTGCAACTGCACTTACTTGTAGTTGTCACCCCCGAGTCAAATTCCAAAGTCTGAGGGGGATGCTTTCCTAACAGAATCGATCACCAACTCGCAACTAAAACAAGGACTTCAGAGGACCTTTGTCCTCAATCCCACCAATTGACTTCTACTTCCCATGTCAAAATAGGGAGTCTAGAGTTACTTTATCTCAGCCCCAAGTGCACACAGACAGTGATTGAAACCCTTCTAGGGAGTCAAGAATCAATTGTAATAGTAATGGAGTAACTAGAGGTCTTCAATTAGGATTTCCTTGATGCTACTCTAGGATTGGTCTCTTCCCAAGTTGTTATAGGACTCTAGATACCATTATCTCAACCCACAGTCTCAAAGGGAGAAAAGCTATTACATGTCTCCATATATTCCATCCCAACCAATAGACTTCAGGGACCCAAGCTATTACAAGGCTCTAAAGACATTTGTCTCAACCCGCAACCTGCAGGTACCCAAGCCGTTATAGGACTCCAGGGATCCTATCTCAACTCATATCTTCCTACGACCCCAAGTTGCTATACAGCTCCAGAGTCTAGAAACTCAACATAGAACCTCCAAGGAACTAGAGAACTAATCCCTTCTCTTACCTTCTCTTCTCTTCAATGTTTCCTATTGCCTGTGCTCACTGGATTCTCCTAATCTTCTTTTCCTTTTATGTCTACCTCTTGCATGACCTAAAATGCTTCTACCCTTCCTCGAATGAATCCTCCTTTTGTCTCTGCCTTGTTTTTCATTTGTTGTGGCATCTCTGTTGTCTTGCAATGCACAATCTCTCCGCTGGAATGTTTTCCCTTTTTTATTGTTGTTGTTTCTCAAGCAACATGATCCTTCATATTTTCTCTTTGCAGTACAGTTAATTAAAGAACCAGTCTATTGAATTCCTGCACCAGTCATTTTTAATGGATGTCCTACAATTTAGGTTTCTGAACAAGAAACCACATCATCCCATCTAAACAATCCTCCTCTCCAACTCTGAAATCCAAGTCCCTTTGACTCATTCCCCTTTTTCAAATTTCACATATACCAAAATATTTACAATGTGTTGTATCAGAGGGTCATGGGTGGGTTTGTTACAAATGGCTACACTAGTAATAAGTGTCATTATCTATAGCTATAAATAAAAAAATTAGAAAAATATAAACTATTAATGAATATAAATACAAAATCAAAGAGGGTTGAGGCCCAAGTTAACATTATATTAAATAATAAAGTGGTTGCAAAATAATTAAGTCTTATGTTAAATAAACATGTGTCTGTTTCATAATCCATCACCAACATATGCGTCCTTACTACCATTTGTGTTTTGAAAATGTAAATCCATTAATATATGAGAATTTTGGTTAGGATTAGAATCTCGCATGTTACCATTAATATGAACCATCTAATAAATTAAATTAAATTAAATAAGATATATATATATATGTCAGTGAGATTTGAGAATTAACTGTGAGGTCTGTTGCATCTTGGAAACTAACATGCTACAAGAAAAAGGTTGTGTTACCTAGATGGTTCGTAACCCTTATCCTTAACATTAATATTGAAAGCGAGCCTAGGTGAGTTATTACCTGTAAACAACCATAAAGAAGCATTTTAGCAAACCCATAAAAAAAATAAACTTAAATATTTCACTACTTTGGAAAAAATGTGGCTGGGGAAACACTTACCCTTGTATAATGAAACTATCACCGAGGTCATGGACATAGGCCCTACGACAATGCCACATCCATTCCTCATTAGTTACAAGGGTGACCCAAGGAAATCATTCATTTAGAGTAAACTATGTTCAACGAAAAGGGTTGCTCGTTGCTCTACCTTGACGAGAGCGAGCCACCCTTCTGCTTGCCTCAGTCATCCTTATATGTTGAGGAACACCATGGAGGAACCCTACAAGAACATGGAGAAAAAAATTATAAACTGCAAAATTTGAAAAATCATAGACATAAACAAAAATTAACATTCTTGGGAAGGGCCTTTGTCGTGTGAAATGATAAAAAACAACTAAGGCTTGAATTATGATCATGATGCTAAGGAACGACCATGGTGAATCACCACCATATGCCTGAGAGAGAAAACCTCAAACCTTTTGCTATTGATGCCCAATATTTCACTAATAGACCGACCAATGGTTATTCATGGAACTAACAATGCAGGTAGGGTTTTCCGGCCTATGGAAATGAAAACAATCTTGGGAGTAATGAGCAAGGATCCACCATACAATTGTGTATCATCAAATGATGTAAGATCGTCCGTAAAGAGATCAGTCTGTTTGCAAAAATTGGTCCGGCCTTTATGGTGGAGCTTCTTAAACCAACACCATTAATGCCATCGATATAAAATTCCGTTAAACTTGAGCTCATTAGACATGTTGTGGGTCAAAAGTACACACAATGGACTGCATATAATCAAGATGGGTGTGATGTGGAGCCCTTATCCACATCATATTATATCGTTTATCCCACATGAAAAGTTTATAATATAGCTTAACGACATAAAAGATGGATGATGCTACGGTTATGGGCGGTGAAGTACAAAAAGTTGCAAGGATAATATATGATTGATAATATACGATAATAGCTATGATTGATGATTCATAGTTTTCCATCTTTTTCATGAAGGATAATATAGAGAATCAAATAAGAGGTAACGTTCCAATATTTTTTCATTCCAAAAGTTACAGTAAATCCAAAAGTAAGCCACCCGAAAGAAAATGAGATACAGTTATTGTAAGACTTTGAATCCCGAGAGTGGCTAGTATTCAGTGAACCACCCTTTTGTCTTGTGGAAGGCCCATAAATCTCGATTTTAAGAAATAATATTATCTGGTCATTCAACCTTTTTGTGTTACATTCTCCATGGGATTTCTGCTTGTTCAGTCAGATTAATTGTTGCAATGAGTTTCTCTTCGCTTTGCCTAAACACTTTGGTGGGTTAAATTTAAGATAAGAATATATTTAATATTAAGAATATAAATTAATATATTATGGTAGAATTTTATTTCTAATGAGGTAGGGAATTGAATCAGTAACTTTATATTAAGAAATATTTGATCACAAAATCCAATTACTGTGGATAGCTTTGAATAACTTTCAGCGTAAGCGGGTAGGGCATGAGTTGATAGACACTTCGTGGAAGATAATATGGTAATGTCCCAAATATCTCCATTGAGTTTCGTTATGGGTAGATGTTCTGTTACGCAGATCTCTAGTTTATTAAGTCCATTTGCAACTAACTTATATTCATTCAATGTACAAAGAGATAAGTGCAATCCTTAATCTCTCTCCCTTCTAAATAGATTTAGTGCTCAGGCTAATTTTTTATATGAAATTTACAAGCCGTGCTGATCTGACCCGACGACAAGCAAATATTTGTGATCTTGTCTGACATGCAAACAATTCTAACCTGTATCAATGTCAATTCAAAAGCATATGTACTCTGTTTCTAAAAAGCATTCCAATAATTTCAAGTATCTGAAAAAATAAAATAAAGGCATTCTTCTATTGTGTGATGTGGCAAGAATATTTCTAGAATTTGTGTTTTATATGCCATCTGCATAAGTTTTGTTCTGCATGATAATTTAAATATTGATTTCTGCATTAGATAATAATGATATTGGATTGGATGGATTTAATGGGGTGATGTAATGATTTTTCGCTATTGCACAAGGTTTAATTGTCAAGCGTCCAACTTAAATTTATGGGACATGTTGAATAGTTGTCAAATTTGTGTTTGTACATACAATATAGGATTAATGTATTGTGTAACAATGTGATATAAGCATGGTGAAGAAATCAAATTGGAAGAGGAGCGTTATACTTTCATTTGAAAGGTTAATATTATTCTAAAATTAAAAAAATAAATTATAATTATTAATGCCTAATTATTTGGAGGAATATATAAAGTTTAATGTACACACTTGAAATGAAAAATGATTAAAATAGTGTTTGAACATTGGCAGAGATTTGAATCTTAAATGTCATGATTTACTTAGTAGTTTATAATATGTTGATGCACAATTAAACTAAAAAAAACCAATGAAAAAAAATGTATTTTTTTTCTTAAAAAAATGTATTTTCCAATTTTATATAATAATTTACAAAATAAAAATATGAAGTATATTAAAATGATTACATTGATAACAAGGAAGAACATAGTAAGGGTATAATTGCAAATTGTTTATTCTCCCTTCCTCCACATATATCTAATATTTTCAAAAACAACTTTTGAGATGATTTTGCAAAATAATATTCCAAGGGTGATGGTTGGGTGAAGTTTATGAGTTAAAGTTCATTGAAAACAATTTGAAAAAATTCTTATTGGGTTTATTTTTTCTTGGTGTAGATTCAGTAAAGAATTACTAAACAAACTTGAAAAATATGAGTTGTTCATTTGATTTAATTACAACTAATGAATTTTATCCTAAGGCTAATAAATATTAGAAGGACATCGAGTGGAAGGGAAGAACATTGCATTGCTCAATATGGACATTAATTAATTGTTAGAAGCTTATCAAAGAGTGGGACAATAACCCATTCAAATGATCTTAGGTTTCAAAGTGTATAATAATTGAAGAATCTACGAAATGAAGATTGAAGTAGAGAATATTATAATCATTCTTACACTTAGTATGTGAGGAAATTAAAGTAATAATAGTGAATAATTTATGAAGGGAAGGAATAAGCATAATCTTCTCTCTTCTATAACTCAACCCATTAAATTTGTATTAGTATGAAACATATATAAATGCATTGATATGATGGTTGGTTTCATAGGTTTGATGGTCATTTCTAGTGAACTATGAGTCTTCCAATTTTACTATTACAATGTTTGTATGACACAATAATCCTTAGAATTAGCGATCTAACATCCCCCAACTTTATTCAAAATGATATTTGTGAGTCGAAGCGTCTTTTTGAACTTTTAAAACTTTTTTGTTTCAAATTTTATTTTGAAGATATGTATAATTTGTTGATTTATGGAATTATGTATGGGTTATACGCCTTAGCCTCAATTTAATGTCTATTTAGATACTACTTTGTGTTACGTGATTTTTTTAATCATGAAATATAGGCTTCTTGTCCAACTATATTGTAGAAGTGTTGTCAATCAAATGTGGACTAGCGATGGACTATTTTTGTTGTGAATCCTCTAGTATCTTCCTAAGGCACAAGATATCCTTTATTCTATATATAATAGCCACATATTCTACCAATATAGTGGAATTTGTTAGAATTGACTATTTGTGTGATGTCCAAGAAAGAGTTGTTGATCCAATATCAAAGTCACAATCTGTATATCTGACTAGTTTGAAGTCCTCCATCTTTCAATATTTGAATCTAAATTTATGAGTTCCTTTAAAGTACATAAGAAATATCTTTGTACCACTTAAATGTCCTTCACAATGTTTTTTCATGAGCCTTGATAGGATACCAATTACAAATCAAATAAATAGTATATTATTGGTAAGATATATAAGACTCCCCACAAGCTATCTATATTTAGTTATATCCTCGAATTTGTTCCCTTATTTTGGTGTTACCATGAATATTTTCTCCATGTTGGTAGATAGAGGATTATAATAACTCATGAGAAATATATTGAAAACTTTCTAATGTGCTTGTCCTAGTAAACAAATAGCTTATATCTTGAGAGAGTTCAATACCCAAGTAGTAACGAATATGTCCCATGTTTGTCATCTCAATAAACTTTCTTGAACTCTTTCATTATGGATGCAATATATTATTCATTTTCCCTATTAAGAAAATAGATTTATTGATTAAAAGAAGTTGCGTTGTCAATATTAGGATGCTAAAATTGTTCTTCAAAAGATGCTTAGATAGCATTTTACACCATGCCCAACTTGATTTCTTCAGGGCATACAAAGACATGATGAGTTTGGATACCTTATATTCTTCACCATTGATAATAAATCCTTCTAGTTGAGACATGTATATAGTATATTTTAAATTTTCACTAAAGAAAATTATTTTCACACCCATATGATGAATGGTTCACCTATTATATGTTGCCAATGTCATTGATGCATGAATGATATCCCTTTTTGCAATGCTGGAAAAACCCTTCTCCTAGCCCGAGCCTTCTTCATGAGAATATCCTTTCACCATAAGCCTCATCTTATGTTTTCCTAACAAGCCATATACTTTATACTTGTTCTTGCAAACCCACCTACAACTAATTGGTTTATTTCCAAATGGGGGACACACCAACTTCTATGTTCAATTCATGATGAAAGAAAAATACTACTTCTTTGTGTCCTATTTCAATTCATAATGGGAAACCACTTATTTAAGGGATGATGGTTCAAATTTAGAATATAATTCTAATCCACAATTGTTTGAGTTGTCCATATCATTGAAATCAACTAAATATGAATTATATGCATCGCCTAGATCATCTTACTTTGTTGAACTTCTAATTCCTATATTTCTAACCTCTTTAATATGAATTCTTAGAAATATATTTATGATTCATTTCAAACATTTCTACGATGGTCAATATTTCTCAACTAATTAAGCTGACATTGCATTCCTTTCAAGGTTCAACATTTCAATCCTTTCTTTGACACTATCCAATTGAAACTCTTGCTTCAAGAAGTGGTTTGATTTTCTACATGAGGTGAACACTACAATTCAAAACGATGTTTAAGAGATTTATCCAAAAAAGAGAACCTCTCTTGAAGATGGAGAATCTCATGATCAAATTCATTATATGTCTTTACATTGGCTAACATATTTATATTATCAAAATGGATTTCAATAGTGCAATCATTCTTATTGGATTCAAGAAAAATATCATCTCTTGAAAGAATGAAAATTTTGTTTACCTCATCAGAAATACTGTATTCCTTATTATTATTTGAGTAACCCAAGAGGATAAAATTTCAATTGTTTGGACACATTTTGTTTCTTTTCTATAAGAACCTTGGGATGCCTCAACAAAGGAATGTGGTTATACAAGATTTCATAGGATACCATGTTTCCAAGAGCATAAGATAGACTTTTGTTTTTCACATACAATAGACACAAAATTGCATTATCCAAAATTATAAACTTTAGATTCATAAAATATATCATGGAATATGCCATGCCTAGGAGTATTCTATTCATTATATTTTCTACAACATTCTACTAAGGATTGTATGGAAAGGTATTTCGATGCTTGTTGTCATCTTAGAAAAGATATATTTCAATGTCACTAGGAGTCTATTTTCCATATTACCCTCTATTATCAGTACAAAGAGCGACAATATGGGATTACACTTCATTATAAATCCATACATGATATTCTCAAAAATTTTCAAATGATTGATATTTTTGGTTAAAAAATAAACCCAATATATCTTCCATAAAGCCACTATATATTCACTACCAAAGGTAGACGCAACAAGAATGGGGCCATATAAATCATAATGCGTCAATTATAGTTATCTACATTCTCTTAAAGTATAATAATGAAAGGGGTGCTTATTATATTTACCAAGGATACATGCATCACATTGTGTCAAATTCATTGCAAGGATAGGTAAGCTCGAAACTATTGTTTTCTCAACATACAAAAACTAGCATACTATGACCTACCTAAATATAGCATGTCACAAGAGAATGGGTCACAATGTACCTTCGTCATGTGTATGATGAAAGAGTTGTGAAAAGAAATATGCTCATGTACATTTACCTTTTAGCTTCAATAATTTATTATCCCCACATCCTATGTTGATGACTATGTTGTTAGATTACCTCCCTATTTCAACTAGTCCACTAAACATATGAAATATATGGCCTTATATCCAGATGTGAAAACTATATTGAAAGTCACACCACAACTCACAAATATAGATGAAATCATGTAAACAAAATCTAGGATTTGAAGAAATTGGAATTTGATGGTGTTAATCCATATAAGTTATGACAACATGGGTATTGAATCCTATACATTTTGATTCAATTCCTAAAATAATTATCTCTAAAGAGTCACATGGCAAGTAGCACCAACATGAAGAAATCATGCATCCCTACAAGAAGAAAACAAATTTTTAAACAAATCTTTGCATGGTTTAAAGAGATTTACCTTCTTTTATCTCTTGTTTATATTTCTATATCATTTTCTCCAATGGATTCCTACACATGCTACATCACATCCATTATTTTAATAATGAACATAATGAATATTGAATATGTCAGCTAGATTATGCCTACCACCTCCTTTTAAACACTTATTTTCACATCCACTCTTACTACTTTTTCCTCTAGAAAAATCATGTGATTGATTCATCCCTTTTGAGCAAGGAATGTAGCCTGAATTGTGAGTTTAACTATCTTATATTTATAACATTATGCAATTTTGTAAAAGAAAGAGCTATTACCAAGGGACCTTAGTTATCAAATAGATTGAAGTGATTCAAGATAGTGATAATATTACTGGAAACCATTATAATACTAAGAGGGGGGTGAATTATGCTTATGAACAACGATGTTACAAGAAAAATAACTATTACCGATCTACACAATTTCAATTCCTTTAGCAATCAGCCTTGTAAAAAATTGATGAATCACACATAATAAACAACATACACACACATAACACATAGAGACACGAGATGTACATTGAAAACCATATAGGGAGAAAGCCAACAATCCTCTTTTAGTTCTTTATGCAAATGTAAGTTTGAACCTCCTATTACATTATGTTTATTGCCAAAAATAATAAGGATACAACCACTCCTTGATTTCCAAGCATCCACATGTAAGGGGTATCAACCGCAAAATTTTTTATTGGCACCGAACTGAAGGAAGCAACAACTCCCCAATTTTCAAGCACCCACTTAGAGGAGGCACCAACCCACAATTTATTTTAGAGGAAATGACTTGAAGGAAGAACTAACTCCGTGATGTGTTGGAACGAACTTGTTGAACATAGAAGACCCAATTTTCATAAAACATTCAGACCTAGATACATAGGTACTATATCAAATTAATCTTTGGAATTGTATTTTCTTCTCTTACTCCTTCAAATCTAAACCATCTATTTTTCTCACTATACAACGAACATCCTTAAACTACCATCCATTATGATTTCATATTTTCCTCTACTCTAAAACTATTCTCTTAGACATATATTTTTTCACATTTTCTTCATATCTGCTCAGGAACACTTTTCTCGCATTCAAATCTAATCATAACTTTTCATATGTTCTCAACAACTCTATTATAACCTCAAATTTGATAGCAACACATAGGTCTACTGCTTTTACGTAGACACCATTATAGGTATTAGGTATACAATTATATTTGTTCTATAATTTTATGTGCATATAAACCTTACTTAAGATTTTTTAGAAGCATCCTATTCTAATGATTACTTAGCCATTATTTTTCCATAATAAAACCTCTAACATTTTTAGTCCTTCCACATCCTCCTCCCTCATTAAACTTTTACAACGATTTAATATTTGCAACACACTTTTTACATTATTATCTTCTCCTTCTTCTTTGAATAAGATAAAATTATTTTAGCCCTTTTCCAAACCCATCCATCTCAATTGTTCATTTTGAACAACTTGTAATGGTCTCAACCCTTTTCCACAGACTGACCCTTCTTAGATTTTCACTATTCATCACACATTTCTGCACCTTTCTCTTAGAATTTCCTAAGCTCTACTCAACTGATACCATGGGTATCGGTCCATGGTTTTGTCCATGATAATTTTTTTCTTAAATATATCCACTTTTCCTTCAACTATACCCATATTTATAATCTTAACTCAAGTCAACATCCCACTCTTATTTTCATAGTTTCTAGTACTCCATATTTTAAATCATGTGTTTAATTATATTGGCACTCATAACACCAAATTTTCTTTTAAGGAATGTGAAGGCACCAAAATTGATCTCAACACCACAACAACAAAATTCCAATTAAACACCCAAATACATTTCGTGCTAAAAGTTTGGAATGCCAAAATTCGTTAACTAGAAAAATTGTTTAACTGCCCATGTTCTCCTAGAATTCAAACCATGTATAACCACATAATTGATATTTATTATCGAGCCTCCCCATATACTCAAATATTAACAGGGGGGGAGGGTGTGGGGGTGTCTACATTCTAATATTTTTGTGATTAAACCTCTCTCACCTTCTTTTGGTGCAGCATACACAAAATATCAATAGTATGTAGAATAATGGTTTATATCAATTGTGCCCCCCCCCTATATGTCTGATAGTTAATAGTGTGTGTGGGGGGTCTATAATTATCATTTTGTGCATATGGAACCACTTCCAAACCCAAAACCCTACCATGCCACTATAATTTATACGCACCATATTCCACCATTCATCCAATTCATCACATCAGTGTTAGGTCATCCAACTATCTCCATGCTAATTATCATGTGTCTTTGGATCAATTTTTGGGTCCTCATGTCCCAGTCCAAAGTAACTTGTTTCACATATGCCATGCTTACATCCGAATCCATCCTTATGCCAAGTGGCATATTCCAAGTGGTGTTATGTTTAATTCATATTCATCTCACTTGGACACGCAAAATATCTAAGATCACCTTCAACGTGTCATGCTATTGAGTTGCCACATCATGATGCTAGCCATATCATTACCACCTATACACCACTTTAACAATCACATCATCAAACACATCATCTTCAATTATAGCATCCAAGTGTATTTTTCTATTTCTTATTTTTAAAATTATGTAAGGACTAGATGCTCATATTCAAGTCTTAAGCACAAAACCAAAATAGTTGGAATTATGAATTGAACATTCAAAACCTTATTCAGATCTAGATTGTTTGTTAAGTGGCACAATCACTAGACATATAGATCACAAGGTAGACAAAATGTATTGCATCTACTAGATGAGTCCAAATTGGTCTGGTATCCATTTTGTTGACTATTTGCCACAAACCTATGCTTCAATACACTTTTTCTCATCAATCCTTATATTTTTGGCTAAGTGTCATATACTGTTGGAAAGTTGTCTAAGATGACTATCTGACATACCTTGTATTTTTATTATTAGGTACAAGTAATTAAGCCAAAACCACCCTTAAACAAAGGGCATTAACACATTTCAACATTCTTACCAACATCCCCATAAAATTGATACAACTGACTAAAACTACCAACACTCTCAACACTCTCACTTCAACAAGCTCCCCTTGAGCTTGAATTTTTTGACATTAATGACTAAGAAATAAAATAAATGACAATAATAGACAATAGTGGCTAAAATTTGACAATAGTGACAACACCTTTATCAACATTCACTCACCTTGAAGTCAATGAAAACAATTTTCTCAACAATCTTTCCCTTTGGCATTGATGGTAACACAACCAAAAATTACTAACCATTGATGGAAATATTACCTAGAGAAATGACTATTCAATACCTTTGTAGAACTAATAAAATTAGATTTCATTAATGTAGTGCCAAATTCTACTCATTCTCCCACTTTTACATCATTGGAAAAGGGTCTATATAATCCATCTCCTGCCATTCTCCCCTAGGAGAATATGATATGTTTTTCATGATATCTTCTTAGATTGATGATAAGTGCAAACTTCGACATTTCCTCACTTCTCCATTGCTACTATAATCACATGTTATATGGGAAGAAAAGGTTGATCACTCTCCATATTCCAATTCATTTTTGTACCAATAAATATATTGCATATCTCCATTGTCATTCTAATGTTTTCTCACTCTTCCCCTTTGATTATTTATTAGTATATGAATTATGAGAGCTAATGATTGACTAATCTCCCCCTTTGACCTTGCTCACCTTGAAAGGGTTATTCAACATACAAGAGGCTGCTACTAATGAAGCAAAATAATTCCAGTTGACACAAAGCAGAAAAATTTCATAGTAGTAAATTCCCCCCCGCCCCCCCTCGAAACCTCAACTTGTAAGAGAAACATCTCCCTTTACGCACACGTTCTATCTAATCACTAAAATGAATATGTTATTGTTGTATAAATGGG
The DNA here is from genome assembly GCA_000404065.3 of Pinus taeda. NCBI lineage: Eukaryota > Viridiplantae > Streptophyta > Pinopsida > Pinales > Pinaceae > Pinus > Pinus taeda. The sequence goes on along the minus strand of APFE030451765.1, from coordinate 415,129 downwards.
AAAATATCACACTAATTGTTGGGTAGCAGATACCCCGCGTAATGGTTTTGGGGCTCTGAGCCCACAATTTTGGGTAATAGTATGATAAAGGCTCCACAAGGTGTGCGGAGTGCAAATTGTAATGAGTCAAGTCAAAGGGTTGTCTGCCCAAAAATAATGTAAGAAAATAGAAAGTGAGTCGACCTGCCCATGGTCTACAGACCATGGGAATATATAAATAGAGAAAGGCTCTAAGGGTAGAAGGTAAAGTTTTCTGGGATCTTGAATGTTATGGGTTTATGAATACAATATTCACTCTGAGTCTAGAAGTCTGAGTCTTGGGTCATAGTGGGAGATAGAGGCTCTGCAACTGTGTGCATGGAGGCCTGGTAGAGTCTGCAGCTGTGCGCGCAGACCCTTATAGCTGAGTTCATAGGGCAAGAAGTGGATTGTACTAAAATGAAGAGACTAATAAAGGTAAGTTGGTTCTATAATATTGCAGATCTGTTTGTCTTCTAGTTTATCAACCTGTTCTAATCTATACGTTTATGCTTATGTTCTAAGTTTATGCAAATCTGTAAGATTTATGGATGCACGCACTAGTTATAACTATTAAATGTTTACTTAAAGACTTTAAGAGTTAGATCTAATCTATAATAAACTCATTAATAGGCACCTTGTCACGGATCTACGCAAAAGCCTGATAGCAGTGCAGAGTGGCGCGAGGGTGCAGGTCAGCTTGCGACCCCTCCAGACCACATCCAGACATCCCAAGGGTGCAGAAATCTAGTTCTAGCACCCTCCCCTAATACCTCGGGTGAGACTTCAGTCCGCACTCTACGGACTATTGCTGAAAGGGCTTGTACTACAGGATTTGTTTGGGTAAAACACTTTCGAACCTAGGTGAGGCCCCAACAAGCCAAGAAATGGTTCGGTTGACAGGACCTGGATCTACCTAAGGGATCTCTGATGTCAGAACATTGGAATCCTACGAATAAAGAGATTGAATATTGGCTAGATCCGAAACTGCATTAGTTCGTGGTAGAAGAAAATAAAAATCGGTGAATATTTGAGGAGAGGTGGCTAGATCGCTACATATATACGAAGATCCATGAGATCTTCTTCATGACCTTCTCGTTAGAATTGTATGAGTGGATTGCGAGGCTAGCTCATAGTGTGGGAAGGTGCAGACTTGATCAACCAATAGTGTGGACTCCAGAGTTGGTGCGCGAGCTAGAGGTGTCTAAAGATAAAATCACACAGGTGGTAGATCATTGGCTGGATTGGATAATTGGAGGGTTTATCACTGAGTTCATGATAGACACAACCGTGAGTTACAGTGAAGCAGAAAGGAATTTTCTCTAGGGACCGCGGGGTAAGTACATGAAATCGTTGAAAACCTAGATTAAAATGTTGTTATGTGAAAAATGGGTTATGTGAATGCATTGATGTTTGGGGTAACATGGAGCAGAAGAGGGTACCAAGGGGCCAAAGGATTGGAGAACAGTCCCCTAATCTCACTTTCATGAGAAAGCGAAGAGGAGCTCACTAGGTTTTCTCTGAGAAGCACGGTCCAGTTGATAAAGCAAGATATTCCACTGTTACCACCTTCGTCCACACCATCACCCACTTCACGTACAACAACGCCATCTTCACCTACTCCACCTCCACTACCTCCAAATGTTGGAATGGTGAGCGCGGTCAAGTTGTCCATATTTACAGGTGTAGTAAATGAGGAACTAGATCAGTTCTGGTTCATGGTAAAGGTAGTATGGGAAGCCCAAGGCATTATTAATGATAACATAAAAAAGGCTACTCTAGTAAGTGCACTGCAGGACCATGCATTGACGTGGTATATAAAGCACTCTATCAATCATCCAAATGTGGGAATAACAAAGATCTAGGATGCATTGAACAAAGAATTTAGCTGGCTGAAATCAGAGATGCAGTCGATCATCAGGTTCAAGGAGATCGTGATACTACTAGAAAAATCCCCTTAGGAACTGGATCAGAGATTAAAGAGTATGATCCGTGAGGCTAACATGACACTGATAGATGTGTAGCATCATCCATAGTTTGTAGCATATTTGACACCACATCTAAGGACGCCACTATCATAGCAGAGGATCTCAACTCAGGCTGAGGCATTAGAGATAGTAATGAGGTTGCATGAGACTCCGATACAGGATCTTGGGATGGGAGTTCAACAAATCCATGCACAACTACAAAACCTATGTTTCGAGATGCAAAGCCTGAAGTAAGATATGGTGCACCAACTGGAGGTGTGTGAGGAAGTGTGGTGCATCAAATGCAAAGGCCAGGGTCGTGACAAGGATCACTACCCTATATTTGTGAACTATTTGGTGGGAGGGGGACCAATGCCATTAATATTGGAGGTACAAGCAGGGCCAAGTGCAGTGCCCACACTCTAGTGTGCGATTTGTCAAGTAGGAGGAAAACATGCACTAGACAATTGTCACCTATTACAGAAGTATACCGAGAGTACCCAACAATTGTATTACAACTTCTATAGATTAGTGAGTCACGATGAGCGAACATGTTGAGGCTATGAGCTAATAGGACCCTAGCCTATCGAATGCAGACTGAAACGTTAGTTTTCTATCCAGCCACGGGGCCACGTGGTGGATTCCAAGGACGCGAATGAGGAAGGGGAGGAATGGGACCTAGATGAGGGCACAGACAACTGATTTGTTATAATTACAGAGGGCTACGGAACTACGCTCACGATTGTACCAACCCGACGAGAATATCTTGTCCATACTGTGAGTAGTTTGACCATGAAATGATACATTGTCCGACACTGATTACCAAAATGCACGAGAAAGGGGTACTACAGCCTACTCCAACTCAAAATATCCAAATGATGACATCTAAACCATTTCTAAGAAGACCGTAGCATAAACATGGTACTCAGAAGTAGCACAAGTATAAGGGAAGATACGAGGAAACAACCCAGAGAAGATTCGAAGGTTCACGGTGCTCCTACAAGGGAACCTAACTTTGAAATGGAACACGAGAAGGGAACATCTAAGGAAGCTAAGAAGAGCTTCACAGAGGTGTCTACTTCAGTTAGCAAGGATCAACTTGAGCCAGGAATGGATCCTTCTATGCTTTCTACCTTTTAAGAGACATGCAAGAAGTTACTATGGGATAATCAAGCAGTTAAGGGATTGCAAGAGATGATAACTGGTCCTGCTATCGTGGCTGGGACCACACCAATGGGGGAGTGTACCATATACAATAGAATGTGATGGGATACCAGATACAAAAGCACTCGAAAGGTGCTCGCAGTATTGGCTAGAAAGAAAATTGAAGTGTCAAACTAGGGGTGCGACCACCTAACTATCTGTAGGGGACCGAGTCTCAGTGCTCCATGCAGTTGGAAGAGTCCATGGGACTATAAAGAATTCTGTAGGAAGGATGCATGGCTTGGACGTGGTATGTGAAATCAGTAGGAAGCAGAGAAAGCTTCCGTGTACAAGGGATTTCACTAACACATGGGAAAGATGGAGGGTGATCATTGCAAATACTGTTCATGACAAGATGTCCCATTTAAGACACTAAGGAGTGGAGTGTGGGCAATTAAGACACAGGGTTAAACGAATCTACTGCCAAAATCACATTAATGGGCCACGAATGGAGGGAATGGTTGAATTTAAATTCAAAGATGCATGTAAAGCATAGATGGACTCTCACCAAACAACCCTCGACACATTTCATATTAAGTCATTCCATTATCAAGCAGACAAGAGGAAGATGAATGAGGAACTACTGAGAGAAAACCTATGGTATCAAGCGTTGCCGAAGGATATGTAGGAGTCCCTAATTAGGATGGTTTCCATGAGCAAGGACATTACACAGAACCCTACGTCGTAGGAAGGGAGTACAATCGAGATCCCTAAATCACCCTAGACACCGTGGACTAAGAAGTACCCATAGGTGGCAGGACCGGTCCGGATGTCTCTACGAAATCCATGATTCGGCAAATTGCCGATGGAAGAAAAGGGAAAAATGGTTACTATCGAAAGCGATGATAAGAAAGAAGACCCTCCAACCTTTGTCGAAGAAATAGAACTAGAGGAAGAGATGGAAGAAGAAACCCAGCCAGTACGGGCTCCAGCAAAACGGTCTAAGTATGTCCCTCCACAAAAATGGAGGGTCAAGGAACCTAAAGATGTGGATGTTGTTAACAACACCCTGATAACCCCGTATCTCCCTAAAGAGGTTCTGTTCGAAGGAATGATGATTGGCCGCATCCCAACTATGAAATTTGAAGACTAGGACCTTGTGAATACTGAGAAATTTCCCCATTTGGAAACTAGCGAATTGACGGAACAGAGCACAGAGGCAGTTGTTATGACACTACAACTACAGTAATGGCTGCAAAAGGTGGAGGAGGCTGGGCTAATCTGCCTCCCATCAATTCCACATTTTCTTTAGGCCCCCATTACAATATTGGTCATCAGGAACCTACTCTACCTAGTACATGATGAGTACCTATGGCTAGGAAAACCGATCCCCATCATGGCGGAGCTCATTCATAATATCTCTCGGCTTCCCTATGAAGGAAGGGGCTGTGCAGAAATAGTTGTATGAGTGGTGATTTGACGATGACGGAAGCCATGAAAAAGAAGTACAAACTGGAGAAAAAGTAGAGAGGGTATGCTATTACTAGTATTCAGGACGAAGGGGTCCGCATTGGTACCCAGTTGCTGGCAGGAAAAATGATGAGGAAATGTCGAGGTAGTGAAGTCCTAGCAATGGACATCAGATTAGCTGAGCAATGCCTAGAAGGGGAATGATTCAATTAGGCATAGTTCGTCCGCAACGAATTCCTAACCAACTACCGAGAGGCCTAGGAGTAGGGTGAGACATTCCACTATGCATCATCCTATTGGTTACAAGAGAATTACCTGAGAATAGTCAGTTTCCTCCCCTAGAGAAGGATTCGCCAGAGGCCGCAAAATACACGTCGCTATGGGCGACAAAGGATGCTACAAGAATTCAAGAAGTCAAGATTTTCTAGATACTGATGGATGCGAACATACGATAGTGGATCAACTAGCAACCCCATCTATCAACCGAGGTATATGACAGTGTGAAGAATGTGGCCAATTTTAAGGTGTATATGCACCATGTATATATCCAGGTGCGCAAGGACTCAGAGCAGACGTGGACCACGCTTCCCTTCATTTCCATCGACGACGTTGTTTTCACGGTGATCGATACCTAGCCACTAGAGTGGTGCAGACCAGACGCAGTAGGGAATGATGAGACCGCAATCTGAAAACAGAAGGTTGCTGCCAAGTCCTACCACAACAAGAGTGGAATGAACAACTCGTGAAAGAAGTACGAGTGTCCCGGGAAGTAGTGCAGACTGTCGCAAACAAGCAACAGTAGGAGGGGCTACCACAACAGAGGACGAAAGTGGCCTAAACATGACCACAGAGCTAGAAGTGGATAATGTGATGGAAGGTGTTGAGCCAACCACCACCTATTCACCCTTGAAACGACTACGCGTGACAGAACACGCGAGGTCATGGAAAAAGACCAAGGCATCCAAGTTGGATGAGGAACCTATCAAATTGATCGAAGGCGATCTATGTGACATCGGGGATATAGTTCGTGAAGTCACCAGGGAGGCATTCAATGAGGCCATGACAGAGCAATAGACTATGTTCGGGGCGCTCAGAACACAACTGTAGGGACTTCAAGCATGGGCCCCATAGCAGGGAGTGGTAGCACCCATGAAGCTATGGGTATATTAGCAGCTGAGCAGTTGCTACAAGCCCAAAGAGCTAATGCATTCGCGCTACCAAAAGGCACATTGACAGTAGAAAACGCGGTGGACAGAGGTGTGGTAGGCCGGCTTATGGGACTTGGATTAAATTTGGCTACCCTCCCACGAGAAATATTATACCAACTAAAGGATGGTGCAACAATGGAGCTTCACACTAGGGAAGGATGTGCGGTATAGATACTTAGCGAACAATGTATTAACATCGAGCAGTTGAGCCTCCAACGTGATGAAGCAATAGCACAAAATCAACAGTTGGAGAAAATTGTTGAGGAAGCGTGTTTTCGTGCCCCTTAGCTCGAGATTACAGTAGGTTTACCTATAGGCATATAGATTCAGAGAAGCAGAAAGGCACCATTCAATTTGGGTGGGAAGCAATAGCTCGTGCCATGCAAGAGTGCACCAGCTTGTTAGATCAATCACTTATCACAGTCACTTCATTATAGGAAGACCCAACCTTATAGCAATTGGAGACATAAGCACAGGAGTTGCAGCAAGCCTATCATTATGTCAAGGGGACCACATAGACAATTGCTATTACACAGCGATTGGCCAAAGATGAGGGAGGTCTAGGTCCTCAAAGCACAAGTTGATGCTGCGTGGTAGAAGGAAGCAATGCTTAAAGAATGCATCTAGCCTTGGCTTGATGAGGCATTCATGGTATTTGCCAACATCAAGGGAAAGTTAGCACACATGCAGGCAGTATATGAACTTGGAAAAGCAACTAAAATTGATAAAGATGCATTGGTGGCTCGCATACATTGGGTACAGTAGATGGCAGGAGAATTTGATGGGAGCGTAAACGAAGCACAGAAATTGTTGGCAAACCTTCGCATGAAGATTGCTGCAATAGCCAAGTGACTCGAGACGAGTCACGATGATTGTGATGGGGGCTTGTTGGGCAGAAAAACCCCAACGTAATGGTTTTGGGGCTCAAATCCCACAATTTTGGCTAATAGTATGGTAAAGGCTCCACAAGGTGTGCAGAGCATGAATTGTAATGAGTCAAGTCAAAGGGTTGTCCGCCGGAAGATAATGTAAGAAAATAGAAAGTGAGTTGGCTTGCCCAGGGTCTGCGGACCATGGGAATGTATAAATAGAGCAAGGCTCTAAGGGTAGAAGGAAGAGTTTCCTGGGATCTTGAATGTTATGGGTTTATGAAAGAAATATTCACTCTGATTCTGGAAGTCTGATTCTTGGGTCACAGTGGGAGATAGACGCTCTGCAGCTATGTGCGTAGAGACCTGGTAGAGTCCGCAACTGTGTGCATGGACCCCTGCAGCTGAGTGCACAGGACAGGAAGTGGATTGTAGTGAAACAAAGACATTAATAAAGCTAAGTTGGTTCTAAAATATTGCAGATCTGTTTGTCTTCTGGTTTATGCATCTATTCTGATCTATACATTTATGCTTATGTTCTAAGTTTATGCAAATCTATAAGATTTATGGATGTGTACAATGGTTATAACTGTTAAATGCTTGCTTAAATACCTTAATATTTGGATCTGATCTGTAATAAACTCATTAATAAGCGCCTTTCTGTGGATCTACGTGAAATCCTAACAGTAGTACAGAGCTGCGCAAGGGCGCAGGTCGGTTCGTGACCCCTCCAGACCACATCTAGACATCCCAAGGGTTCGGAAACCTGGTTCCAGCACCCTCCCCTACTACCTCGGGTGAGACTTCATTCCGCGCTTTGTGGACTGTTACTGAAAGGGACGTAGTGTGGGATTTGTTTGTCTAAAACACTTCCGAACTTGGATCAAGCCCCAACAAGCCAGCACTAATGGTTGTTTTGAAATCCAAACCTTTCTCATTTCATAACATGATACCAATAGATAACAATTCATTATGCACTCCCTTTGCAAATACCCATTTTATGATATTAACTAGATACCAACTATCTATGATCTGTCATGAATGTTAAGAATCGTCATATTAGCTACTTAACTTAAATAATACAAATTGTATAATATATGCAAACATTTTATTTCTTGTTTTACTTGAACAAACAAATATTCCTTAAACCAATTGATGATGTATGTTGTTGTTGATTGTGTATCTCCCCCTGACCTTATGTAGTATCCTTCCTTTTGACCCCTTATTTTACAAATTACTTTAATATCACCTAATATCTTCCTTATTTAGTTCTTCCCTTGAGAACTATTTTTGCAAACTTGTGTTTACTTCTGCGCCTTTTAACACACCAGTCTTCCACTATAGCTCATATTCAATGATTATTATATTCTTTATGTAAATTGATCTATTGTTGTGTACTCCCCTTATAACTATTCTTGCTTCATTCTCTCATTATTTTTTAATGTTCCTTCAACTGTTTCTATATTTGTGATATGAATTGAGATGTTTTGGTTTCTTTCATGTATTTTACTAATAAGTTAAAATAGATCACACTCTCATGCTGAAACATTTTGATTTAACTTTTATTAAAGACACTTGCATTGTTTGAGGTCCTTCCTTCTCTTGCCACTTTTATGCTCATTTCTTCCTTCCTTTCTTTTCACCCTTTAGAAGACAATATGACCTCATTTCCATTATCAACCATTTAACTTACACTTAAAATATTTTGTTTTAACACTTCAATAGATGAGACATATTTATCCTTCTGTTTCTCATTGTTAGCGTCAACTAGTCCTTTTCCGATTATTCTAGATGATGTATTATTTCTAAAACTAACTCTGACTCTTTTAAATTCCTTTAGTGAAAAAAATTTCCTATATCTCTTTTCATGTGATTCAAATATTTATTGTCTCTATACCATTGGTCATCTATTTCTTGAGCACAATGGCCATATTGCATTTTTCTTGTTGCTCTTACTTTCTTTTCCATATCTTCCCTTCATTCTAATTTTCTTTATGAGGGAAAATAAATATTGTTGATTTATTTCCATTATTTCCATTTTTTTTTCTTCCTTTTTTCTTCTCTCCATTCTCAATATTATGTAGGAATCCTTGAATTTGATTCTAGAGTGAAAATTCATATCATTCCACATTTTTATGTCTCTTTCATTCAATGGTTGAATTGATTCTTTTGTTTGTTCATTCTAAGAGGGAGGTATTAGTTGGTTTGTGCCCATCATTTCCACAATTGTATCATTCAAAACAATTTTAAAGAGGGGTGAAGTGATTGTAATTCCTAACAATATTCTCACAATACATTGGTGCATACAATTTTTAGGTTGTGCTTGATGCATTTATATTGATTAAATGCAACAAAAAATAATATTTAAAAATATATCTATAGCTTGGGTTGTTCGATAACCAAAACGTTCCTTACCGATGACAAAAGGATATACATGTGCACCATTGCATGGGTGACACACTATGATGAAAATTTAAATATGTGAACAAAAAGTGGTGTGTCATATGTATGTGTGCATTGGTGCCATGCAGTTGTGTCTTACAAGATACTAGAGATGGTGCATGACTATTTTTTAGGTGCATCGATGTTTTCTTTTGTTTAATTGAAAGTTATGTTTCCATATTTATAGATATATTTTTCATTTAATAAAAAAAATGTATTTTATGTATGAGGTTGATGTATTTTATATGTCAATCATGTGGTATAGACATCGCCAGATGGAGAAAAAATAAGACTAAGAGAAAATTGAAGTCCAATACAATGTGGTACAACCTTGTGAGGCCAGAGAGAGGGAGAGGGATTTGTTTTCTCACCCTATTATTATAGTGATCCAAGTGCTCCTAAGGAATGTGTTCTCCCTCAAGTAATATCAGGAGGCTACATCCGTAAAGACACACTCTGTCTTATTGTTACATCTCATTAGTCGATGGATTTTTTAGGAGCAGGGTTTCCATGTCAGTCCTCGGGTGTGGTATAGCCCCTTTTAGGAGGATATATACATTATCACTGGCCTATCCAGGAGAGGGGAGGATTTTCCCCAGTTGCCTGATTTCCCCCATGGGGTTGTAATAGATAGTCAACTTTTTGATTGTTAGAGATAAGTTGGGCCTCATATGGTTCATCCAATAGATTTTCAGGTGCATGTTGGACAAATATGAATTTCTTATTTTTCTTTAAAGGAGCTTAGGTGACTCTTGTTATTAAATAATTTAGTGGTGATGGGAAGTGCATTAGTCGCCCTCTTTTGTATTAAGTCAATTATTTGATTCATGTGCCATGTTTTATCAGATGGCCTTCCATTTTTTTGAGGATTTTTTTGATGGCTTTAGATAGATGTCATGCAATGATACATGGGATGGAGATCTTCCATTTTGCTTGAGATATTTTTTGTTTATTTTTTATATGTTTGTAGATACGAGGCCTACATTTTTCCATCACCCTCCTAGGCCGATCACCGAGGTCCAAATGCACATGTGGGGCTGGATGATGCCCAAGAGAGGCCTGCTAGAATATCTGCATAATTTTAATTATGTACTATATATTTTGTAGACATCAACACATTTTATGGGGACGTGCCTCCTCACGCACCAAATGGAGGAGACGAGGAGATGGGTGAGGCCCAAGAGGGTGAGGCACACCCTTAGGGGGTTGTGGTCATTTGCAATAGTAGGGATGTTCTGTGATTTTCGATGGACAGATTGGCGACATTTTTGGTTGAGAAGGGAATATGGCCTACTAGGGCTCTAGATTCCAACACAGATCCTAGGTTCATGGATCTCTAAAGTGACTGTCCACGTTATATGATGTCTCTTATGTGTTATATTGTTGGATCTAGTAGGCTATTAACAATAATGAGGGATGAAGGGCACGCAACAACAAATATGTCAGATGAGGGTGGTGATCATGATCATGAGGGTGGTGATTATGATGGTTCTCGTAGTAATACCCCTTTGAATCATGGTCATCAGGGTATCAGTGATTCTTCTGGTATTACACGTCTTCCTGAGTCGCCTAATGATGAGATGCCAATGCTAGAGGATGTGCCTTATCTTTCTACAGACATAGAAGACCAACCACCTCCTCCTCCACCTTAGAGTTCCATAGGCATTAAGATAGTTGATCATCCATCATCTTCTACTACAGATCAACCACCTCCTCCTACACCTTAGAGTTTGGAAGATGTTGAGGCAGTAGTTCACCATCCATCGTCTTCTAGTATAGATCAAGATGACACTACTATGGCTATTGTATCAGATATTTTCATTGTAGTTATTTGTCTTGTTTATATATCTATCTCTCTCTCTCTCTCTCTCTCTCTCTCTCTCTCTTCTCTATATGATATAATATATATATATAATATATAATATATATATATATATGTATATGGTTATTTATTTGTTCATTTTATGTACTTAATTTATATTTGTGTTCATGTGTATATTGCTAGGTCATGTTAGATATGTTTCATTTAATATTTATGGAGATATATGTGGATGTAATAAAAATTATTTGACATGAGACGTATATTAATTTGAGGATGTGTGTGGCGATAATGTTAGATTACAATTTTTTTGTTTTGTTATATGTGATCATTATGATAATGTCTTGTTAAGTTATTAGATTTGTGTGCTAGGTAATGACATTTATATGTGTTAGAGGCATATATAATTAGATGATGGTAGTAAATTTGAATGTATATCTTAGATGATGTTTATGTTTGTTAGATGTTTATCATTGTGATGTTTATTTTTATGAAATAATATTTATCATAGATTATGTATTTGTGAACTTATATCTAACTTTTATATATGAAACTGCGTGCAAATGCAAAGATATTTTCATAAATTACAATGTTTTGTATGGTTGAAACTACGATTGCAAAATTATTATAAAAAATATTGTATTGCTTAGATAGTTCATTCATATTCATTCTAACTTCATTAGTAAAATATTTCAATACTCAAAAGGGAAAAACAACTAAAGGCAAAATAGTTTAGTTAGTTCTTCATAAGACGAAAAATCAACTCATTCAAATTTTTAATATAAAAATAATAATAATATAATTTTTTCAAAATACAATTTAACCAATTAATATTGGTTTATAAAATTCAATCTTTTGTTAAATTTTAAAAAACTTAGTCATAATTTTTTCTAATTAATTTATTTTAATATAACTTAAAAAATATATATTTTTATAAAATTTAATTTATTACTAAAGTTGTGAGAATTTAAATCAATTTAAATTTAGTATTTATATCAACTCTATCCAATTTAAATTAGAAATTTCTCTCTCTAAAGGTGAGAATCAAGAAATGTAAAATAAGGCTTGTGAAGTTACTAGTAGTGGGGGATTCGCTCTATTAGAAGTTCTCCCTTAAACAGGCAAGTGAACATTTTTCTAGTAATAAAGATGTAACATTTTGGGGCTATTTTGGTTCCTAATGGTTTAAATTTACCTCCTTTTATAATAAATATGAGTTAAATAATACAAAATAATACTATATTAGATTTAATCTTTTGACAAATAATAAATTTGATTATTTCTTTATGAAAAACTCAAGATATACTACTTTTTCCTGATACTTATCATGAGATAGTCACTAAAATTCACGTTTTTACATCCCTCCTAGCTAATATAACATAATGTGCATAATGATAAAGACATGTCTACTTTAAATGATTTACTTACAAATAGATAAAAATAGATATTTATTTTACATAATCCAAATAGGAAAAAAAAACGCATCACCAAGTCTATTTGAATGTCAAACAAATGCTTCTTAATCACCATCAACTTATTTATAATTTATTTCTTAGCCATAAAATATTTATTAATTCAACTTTTATTCATAATTACCATTGAGAACAAAAGTAATTGCTCCATTATCAATGAATAAAAAATTTAAACCTCTCATGCATCCATATAAGCCCATTTCTTTCTCTTATGATCCATTAAAATATGTAATCGACATTTTATACATTCATAAAAGCTCCTTTCAGTTTAGATAATGCTGCAAGAACTATAATTTAAATGTAGTAAACATGACTTTATCTCTCTTGTTAAATATTTAATTTTACATATTAATACACAATGTTTTCTTTGTTAAAGTTGTCATATAGTTATCACTACATGATTTATATTGATTTTGAACTAACCAAGAAGAAAAAACGTGTGAACTGATCAATAAACCATCAAGTATCTAAATCAAGACTAAATCTTCAATGTTGTTTCTAAATTAACTATTTTCTCATTTTAGTTATATTCTTCTCATTTTCCTATTTGAGAAGGATGGTAAAATTGAATCCTTATTATCATAGATATTGTACACAATTCAAGATACTTAGTTTTGAGTGTAAACATGATTCCACTACAGAAAAATGTATAAGAATGTTTGTGAATATTATCAACTATATAAAATGCCAACAAGATGAACAAAAAAACAATATAATTAGTGAAATGAAGAAAACAAAAACATCCAATAAGAGTATGACTGGTAAAATAACACATGTACATATCATTCTCCATTGTCATCACCCTGATTATCTTCCTTTCCTGGCATAATAACATTGTTGTTCTCAAAAATGTGTTTTGATCTAGGAACATGTCTTAATACAAACCACCAATCCCTATCCAACACATATGGGTAAAAAACACTTGGTTGCAGTGTTTTAGGAAAACATAAGGCTCCTTGGCTTCATACCACATCTTTCTAGAGTTGATAGATATCAACTCACTATTGTGATCTTCCTTTACATTATTCTAATCAAAGGTTTCCAACCACTTGCACATAAAAATAACACCTTGGGACAAATAAAAGTCCACTTGAATGATCTCTTGTATCATTCCAATGTAAGCTAGTGTCCCTCGCATTAGGTTTTGATCGCAGTGGCTAGAACAACTATATTTCTCAAACTTGACTTCCACTCCATAGTATCGTATCATGAATCTATCATTGACATCCTCCATAAAAAAATTATGTGCATATGCCCACATAGATGGGAACAAATGCACATATAAAAAAGATCATAACATCACAGTGTCATGTGTCTAATAACCTAAACATAATTAAAAATAATATATATATGTGTGTGTGTGTGTGTGCGTGTTACAATTCAAAGGTGCAGTATGAAGTTAAAAATGGAAAAAAATAGACTATAATTAGAGAGTTTTTGAACACAATCCCTATGTTTAGTGTATCCTCTTCAACGCATAGGTAACAATGAGATGCACCTTATTTCTCTCTGACTTTATCAACATCCGAAATGTTAGGGCATGTCATTGGCATATTTCTTTTAAATGATTAGGATAAGGCACGCTTCTACCATTGAAACATTTCAATTAGTTCCTATCACTATCCTATTTCATCCTCATCTATTCATAAAATGCGACCCACATATGTGCCACTTCCATATCTTAAAGAATGAATTTGTTTTCGTTTCAATTTCTAAATTCAC
>APFE030451765.1:354593-400517 GCA_000404065.3 Pinus taeda | reverse complement strand
AAGCTACTTACTCTTTATCATGCACCTCTTTACATTCATTTTGAGAAGCTCCCCTTCATTGCTTTTGTCATCCCAACTCACCGCACTTGGTGCATTGTGGATCTACTTGATGTACTCACTGGAATAATAGGAAGACTTATATGATATATACCCCTCTGCCGTAGACCCCTCAGGTTTTTCCCTTTGTCAAACAAAAAACTTTCAATTTCATCACTTAACTCTCTAAGAAGAACATCCAACAATAGAAAATGACCCGAACTAATTAAACCTCATCTACTAGGTGAATTAGAAGATGAGCTTGCAAGTCCATGAAACTCGTCGACATTTCCTTCTCAAACATAGAAACAATCTCAGTTATCTCTTGACACAACAATGGAATGCTATCCATATGAATCTCCTTTGATGTGATCCAATGTACAATTACAGATAATTTAGATATGGCACATCGTAGGTCTTGGGGGAGGTGATGGTTCACATAGCCATGCATGAGCATAGGATAACGACACTTCATAGTAAATAATAAATTATAAAAGAAATAGTTATAAAATATCCCATTGCATAAAAATTAAAATAAATAATAAAATCATGTTTTTGACATACATACTCTTAGAAGGTTCAAATGATAATGTGATTTCAACCTCGACAAATGGTTTTCCATAATGAAGTAGTGTCATAGTGAAGACCAATGTAAAGAAAGCGCCCTCACACACATTATAACTCCCTTTTAAAAATAACTATCAACTTTCCTTAAAATCCATTGGACATCTCTTTTCTAAAGAAACAAGAGGGAAAAACCACTCCTCTGGTTTCTTATCTTGGCCAATGTTTATTTTTAGCTTTTCATGAAATAATATCTCTCCTCACAACCAATGTCTCACTTTATTTCGATGATATGTGCCTCCATAAAGAAGTTGAGACATTTTTAAATATATGCATGTGATATAGTGAGTGGGAAACCTTAAGATGCTCCCAATACTGGAGCTCATAAAAGACATTTCCTTTTCAAACCAATGAGAAATTTTTCAACATAGGTGTTGAATAATTTTGGATCATCGAATATAGGCTCCCCATTTGAATCGAACATTTCTACAAACTCCTCCTCCTCTCTCTCATATGCTCAAATCCATTTAGTTGGTGTCATTATTATAGGCCTTTGGGTTCTCTCTGGTTTACCATTGAAAGCAGATGTTGCTCCTCTTTAAGGGTGTTCTTCTAGGATAAATACCCTAGAGAATTCATATACTAGATTTCGTAGGTGCTCAGACCACCTAACCTTTAGAGAAGGTCCACAACATTTACATCCATGCTACCTTTTGTTACAATACATGCAAAATTATTGTATATATGTTGACAAATTACTGACCATGAAGATTAGAAGAATTGCAATGAATTAAATTACTATGCCAAACCATATTTTTATCATATATAAAAAAATCAATAAAATAATAATTTAATAGAGAAAAATCCTAAGCCTAGATAATCATGTATTGTGTAAGCACATATGCCATACAACATAAAACTCCTCTCTATTATGATTGGTCTTGATAAATAGTACACATGTATCCCTTCCCATAATTCCTATAATTCATCTACCAATGGTTGTAAGTAGACATCCATATTCTTCTCTTGTATTCTAAGAGGGACTATGAGAGCCAACGCAAAATTTTCATTCTTCACAAACAACCATGGGGGCATATTGTTATTGATAACTACTACAGTCCAAACAAAATAGTTGGTCTTTTGGAGGGAATATGAGTTGATGCCATCCACTGCTCTGCTGAGTCGTAGACTTCGTACTTCATCCATGAATTTTTCAGGCGATGTATCCTCTATATGCTTCATGGATATTGAATTTTTTGGGATTCATATAACTCTTGACTCACTTCTATTTGAGGCATGCAATCCTTGAAACATAGCTAATTCTTTTCAAAGAAAGAATTTTTTAATCATTGGGATTATAGGCATGTTCCTCAATATCTTATGAGGAGGACTATGTGATTTACCCATTCATTTTTAATTAAGGTACATGTGATGCCCACATTTCAGACACATTTCTTTGTCTACATATTATCTTCTACATATAATACAATCATTTAGACATGCATGATATAATATGTACTCAATACCGAAAATTTTCAACAACTTCTTTACCTCTTCACAGCTACCTAACAATACATTATCACTCAAAGGAACCTTATATTCTAATAACTTGTAGTTGGTAGGGAATATAATTGTACAATGTCAATATTTAACATTCATAAAATTGACAATTTTTAATGTTTATTTTATGACAAGATTTCTCTAAATATAAGGCGCTTGATCGATCATGCAAGTGAACTACCTCAATATTGTTCAGAAACATTCAGAATTGCCAAAAGTTTCTTTCAAGTTGTACAACAACATCGTTGTCTGTAACTAAGTAGACTTTCACATGCTTCCAGGTCTAAAGAGGGGTGGCGGAAGAAAATTTTAGGCTTTCAAGTAAGGTACGAGTGATGCTAGAATCATCGCCTTGTTCATCGTTCTAGAATGCATCTAACAACATTTACTCCATGGCACTCATATCCCATAAGTAATCATCCATACCAACCTTTATTTCATTGCCTCCAATGCAAACTTGTAATGAAGAACTACTATTGTTGTAGTCATTCCTAATTGGTGAATCTGGACGTAGTGCTAATTAAATAGGAGTTGATTCAACCATTCATATATGCTTCCTCTTCGATTCTTGCACTTAATGGAGTCTTCCCTCAAGTACAATTTGTAGTGGGGTGCACTAGAAGATGGTAGGTGGGTCGCTCATCATCACTAGAATCCTAATTTTGAAAAATATTGAGCGCAATTCATACAATATTAATGATATTAGTAAGCACATCAATGCAATTGGTTTGTTGAAATCAAATTATACCAAACAATTATTACCATCATTGATCAAGGCTTACAGCAAGAAGATGCCATGTTCAAATTGGCAAGGTGAAGAGGGTGTCAAATTTCATTTACCAACTTCTTGTGTTATGCGGATCCTCATAAGAGCTTCTGATGTGTTTGTACTGGAGGAATATTTTCGGCATCTTCAATTAATTTTGAATCAGGAACTTGAAAATTTTGATACATCTATATTCAAATTAACATGGGTTAAAAATAAAAAAAATCAATAGATAATTGAAATATAAATAAAATCTAAACTTGTTGGAGATGGAAAGGGAGAACTCCTCAAGGACATTGATCAGTAATATGGAACGAGCTAGAATTTGAAGAATTGACCATTTGATATTTGTGATATATTGTCCCTACATTTGAGAAAAATCGGAAACAAATTTTTGTGTGCATATCTAAAATTAATCTAGAGAATAATATAACCACAACCTAAATATCAATGTAGTTTCCAAACAAATTTTCAAAAATAAGGTGACTTTAAGCAGAAAATGCATACTATAAACTATTGTAATTCATATAGATGCATCCTAGAGGATAATTTGAGATTAATATGCCATTTTATGTGAAAACATTTTTTCAGATAGGATTTAAACCCTACCGGTGCGTTTATCAGACCAAACCATACTGATGTGCTTAAATCATAACAGCGAAGGAGCATTCAAATAATACTTATGCCAGTTTGCAACATTCTAGAAAAATATAAAATATGTTATCATTTTAGTGTTCTTCTACCAAAATGCATGAGTGTGCTTAAATAAAAGGCAGCACCAGCATGAGCTTGATTGCCGAATTTAGAAAATAAAACTGAATTCAACCATATTAGTGCTCTTGAAACAAGTATAGCACTGATGCATTCAAATACAAACAACAATGTTTCCTTAAAAAAAATAATCACATTGTTTTGTTATTTTGAAAAAAGAAATTATGATGTTAGTGCATTGAAAAAATTTGTTCGTTGAAAATGTCGGTGAACTTTTCTTATAAATGCGCTGGTGTAGTTTACAATTTAAAGCACCAGTGTTTGGATAAAGTGATAAAAAAATGGACTTCTTTTTTAATTCAAAAATGAGTGCCAATTAATTTTTCAAAATCTAGTTTCATAAAGTATTTTAAATAGTAAAAATATATTTACTATTTCATTATGTTTCCCAAAATTTCGAAGGAGTGATTTGGAAGAGAGACATACTAGGAGCATTGTGTAGCAGCAGAATACTTTGGAGAAACATAACTATTCAAAGGATCAAAAGCTAAAAGGTATCTCGATTCTCTTAAAACCTTGCATAGTAAAAATTTAAATTTTATTGTTTACTTTACTAATGAATTGTTTGACAATTTCTATTAGGGTTTTATTAAAAGAGAGATCATTTGAAAGACAGATATACTAGGAGCACTGTGGAGTAGCAAAATATTTTACAATTGTAGAAAAATCAGAATTTGAAAGATACGGGGATTCACTCAAAATCATGGATAGATTTTTTTTATTTTTATTTTACTGTTGAATTTATTATTAAATTGTTTACCAATTTTTGTTAGATTTATTCAAAATTAAAAAAAAAATTAAAAGCCGTATGTAATAAAAAATTTACATATATATTTAGTAGTAATTTTTTTATGATCTCTGTTCCTATTTAAATTTAATTAAAATTAAGAAAAAAACTAAAAAAATTCAATATTTACCTTTAAACTGACAAAGTTTCACCTTAGGGTTGAACTCCCTCAACCACTTCACAATTAGGGTTTTTCATTTTAGCCAGTTTCGATTTAATGGGTTTTTTTAGTTACTATATATAGGGAATTTGACATGTAAAGTACGGAGATCACTTATTGAATTAGATCCAAACTTTTTTGGCCCTATCAATTTAAAAAAAAAACTGATATATGCTTTGTGCTATGCCCTGTGAAATACAACACACCAGTATATTATGACACTGTTAGTTTTGTGTAGTCTTTTTATCATTTCTTCTAGTGTAATATAACACATAGGCACACCTCTAACAAATAAAACCATTAAATCATTGTGATCCATTTATCGTTACAAATCACATTGTAATAATTTAATTTAATTTCTTTTTACAAAATTAATTTTTGCTCACAATTAAACACCCAGTGTGTTTAATGGAATATGCACACCAGAGTGTTTTGTCCAAATAAACACACTAGTTACCAAAGCTCTTTTTGGTGGAAAATTATTTGATTTATGTATAGAATATATTTAGTTTCTCCTGTATTGAATGGTATAGTCTATATATTTATAAAAAATGTTCAAGAAGGTGTCATGTAACAAAAATATTGATGAACACAATGATAGCACATAAAAAAAAGCAATGAAGGAAAGTTCTTTGTAAATTCTTTACAAAATAAATATGTTTGAATTATATGTAAGTTTAACCAATATGTATTTGTTAGTGTGTGTCATGTAGAGCCACAAAATAAAGAAGGTTGATAAGATTATTTCTAATTTAACTGCAGAAGAGTGTAAAATCCTTATAGAAAAGTTGTAGAAGGATGAATCAGATGAATGAAACAATACTATTCACTATGAAGTTTTTTGTTTTGAATTTTCACTAATAATATACTTAAAAATATTAGATAACATGTTTCAAAAAATCTATAAATTCATATATGTTAAATTATCTACATGGAGAAACATCAAAGAAAAATATCAAGGTCATTCTAAGAAAAGAAAAATTATAGAACATGTAAATGACAATGAGTTGGTCCTTAGGTCATTTGGAGTGGTGTTGGAGGTTAATGAAAGGGGATTTTTTTTAACAAAAATATGAGGGATCTAGTGGAACGAATGCATAGACGCACTTTCCACTTACAATACAAAAATCAATTCAATGATTCTGTTAAAGACACACTGGGCAGAAAGAGTATGAAAGATAAAACATGAGAGTGCATTTATTATTATCAAATGATATACATTTATAGTACATGCTATGACCGTTGGGTTCCACATCCCAAGGTCTCTTGGACTTCCTTAGTCTATTCAGTTTCCACACTAACCCTTAGAGGATTACGTGTCCAACATTCCCCCCCTTAATCCGATGGATTATGTATGAGTCCAAGAAAAGAGTTGTAATACAAAATGTGCAAGAATGCATGGCAACACTAGGTTGAATTTGCTCTCTAAAATGTTGGTATAAAGGGTGGTGGTTTAAGGATGACCACCAACACTAGAATGCTTCATGAAATTCCCAGAAATCTTCCAAGTCTGGCATGAAGCTCAAGTCTTCTACTAGAGGAAGTGCTTTTGATGTTTTGAAGAGGGAAACCTTCAACCATGAAAGGGAGGTCTCACCCCAGATAAAAGGGAGAACTTCAACCTGAAAACGGAAGTCTCAACCTGTGATGGTTTAAGGATGACCAACAACTCTGGAATGCTTAAGGCAATTCCTGGAACTCTTCCAAAACTAGCAAGAAGATGAAGTCTTCTGCTAGAGGAAGTGTCCCCAATCCTATTCCTGGAACTCTTTCGAAACTAGCAAGAAGTTGAAGTCTTCTACTAAAGGAAGTGTCCCAAATTACCAATTGAAGGCATGTTGAGGGGCATCTTTGTCTCTGGCTACAACTCTAAAACTGGTGTGACAGGTTATGGCTCAGGCTTGCTTGATCTGGCTTTGAAGCTTGTAGATGACCATCATTTCCCCCCTTATCAAATACAAGGTGAGATGATGGAGAAAAATCAACTGCAAGATTGTTCAATACTCTAGAATAAGTTCTGACATGTGACTAAAATATCTTCGTGGCCGTTGATGGCCATTGCCAAGAAGTGATCCATCCAAGATGAATCTTTATTCTTGCAAGAAGTTTGTTTCTGAAGCATCTGTTTGAAGAAGGACTAGTTTTACGATAGTGCATACATGGATGAAGATCAAAACAGTGATCTTTCAAATGGCCAACTCAATCACAGTGTTGGAATTTCATAATCTATTGCTATGGAAGAGGGGAAGAATCTAGAACAGCTGGACGTGAACTATGATGAGGAGCAGGTGAAGATGAACCGCCCTAAAGAAATCCATCACTTTGAAATTGGATTGGTTTGGAGTAGTTCAGAATATGAAAGGAAATGTCCTTGTCATATCCAAGACCAGTTCTGTGCTTTTTATGGGCAAGTTCTTCCTAAGGTCTGATGACCAACTTGGGAAGTGCAGATTGAATTTTTGTGTCTTCATGTACAACTTTTGCTTTATTGGGAACTGGATCTGAATGAACTCGCTGCTTATGGGATTCTATTTCAATGTTTTGAACAGAAATAGGTTCATAATGATGACTCCTCTGTTTTAATTATTCTTATTGAAGCTAATATTCAAGCTCTAAAAATTCAATCTTGTCATGTACATCTTGTAAACAACTGTGAATATCAGTGAGAAAATCCTTACTGATTTTGATTGTATTATCCATAGTAGATAGTATTAGATTGTCCAATGAGTCTAATATTGCACCAATTGGAGTCATCCTCAAAAAATAGTAAAACAATGAGGATCTTAATGCACTCCAAACTCTAATACAATGCTAAGACAAAGAAGCTCTCAATAGTCTCCACTCTCCAAATTAGTTCAAATATCGAAAACCCCACATGTCATAACTGTTCTGCTAAACTAAACATGATGTCCATAAATAAGAATTTCACTACACAAGATATTGGTTGCACCAGTCCTTTTCTAGTATAGCCCAATTTTTTGTTTTTGTTTTTTTTTTTTTTTTTTTTTTTTTATATATAAAAGGTGGCTTGCAAACCTGTACATAATCTCATAAACTGCAAAGTTGAAAGCACATAAGAAGCAACTTACATTTGCTAATTTTGAAATGGAAGATGATGAAGTGCTCACCCCTGAAACCCTGGTGGTGAAACTTTGTTACAAGCTTTTCCAAAACAAGTACTTACAATATTGTCAATTTCTTCATATAAAATAAGCAAGACTATAGTAAATGGAAGCACTCAAAAAAACACACATCCTAAGCACAAAAACTTAGCACATTCAAGAAGCCATCAATGATAAGTGCCTCTTATGGTGTCTTCGTCAACCCTTATAGGAAATATTCATCTTTTCTCCATGAAATGAAACTATTGATCTTTTGTCCAAGAATAATTATTTCAAGCGCATTTTCACAATATTTCAAAAGTAATAATAGATTTCGATGACAAACGTTGCCCACAAATAATGCAGTACTATATATCAGCATAATACATTGAAATAATTCATGTAGGGATACAACAAAAACAAGACAATAGATGATTTATCTCCTTGTAATGAGATACTCTAAAAATAGATGGAAATGTTAGCCTTGATATCCTTGAGCTAGTTTAAAAATCTGATTTCCTTTTGTTGTGGGGCTCATGAACCTTAATCATGGCCATTTCGATTCAAATTCTTGCACTAAAAGGTGCTTCACAAATTTAACTCTTAAATCCTCACAACGTCCATTTAATCCATCACAAAACCCCAGCAACCGATGTTGTCAATGTTGTATCCAGAAAACATCAAATTTCAAGTATAGAAAATTGTTTCCAGTAGTTATTGACATTCACTTCCTCATTCCTTCTCTTTTGAAAGAGTTTACTAGACCACCAGTGTAGCTAGAATTTGCTCATACAAATGCCTAGAAAATAATGGAGAACGGGAAAGGCACAACCTCTTCCGTTTGTCCAGCTAATAGCTCCTCTGCAGAATTTTGGATGCAAGAAGACACCGCAGACTTATCTAGGGCTGCTACGAATGTCAAACTTCTAAAATGAGCTTGGAGAAATGAGAAAGCTTCTTGAGAAATTCTCACCTTCCAAGCAGCTAGGAATCTTGAGACATCAGTATATTCCTCTCAGACAATAAGAAATCTCGAAGACGCAGGAATACAAAAAAAATATCCAATATAATCCGAAATTACATAATATTTAAGCTTTATTCAAGGGCATATGGCAAAGATTGTGAAGAATTACACAAATAAAACTCGAAATAGAAGATAACCGAGCCAAAATTCCAAATGCTTGTTGGAGATTTGTCGAAGGAGGAGGAAAAAACCAAAGATTCAACCAGAAACATATTTTTTTTTTGTTTAAAGATATAACTATTTAGAAGTCACCAAATTGAGGAGAAGAGTTGAAACCTATGCTACCAGGGTCCTATAGGGCAAACAATTTTAATCCATTATAAATCCCATGGTGAAGCTTCAAAAACTCAAGGGCGTATAATGGTATTTCACAGTCAAGTTTTGAACATGCAGCTGAAAGAAAATAGACAGTGCACGAAATACCTGGCGTCAAAGGTCTAAAACTGAACATTGGCCATACATTCTTTAGAGATATCTGTGCTTATTACTAACAGCTCCTTGGCCACCATCTCAAACTTTCTTGATTGTGTTAATTTCTAATTAAATTTTCCATTTCAATCTACATTGATTTAGCCCTAGAAGTGCAGATTGCTTCGATACTTCTAACACCAGTACGCAGAAAGGATGTAACAGTTCCTTCAATGGGTAATGGTGACAATGTACAACAAGAATAGTAATGATAGTTCTGACACGCAGGAAGGCCACAGGAAGGCAAAGTGCTCAAGAGCATTAGGTATGCATGGAACATTACAAGTAATGAAGACTAGGCCAATGCTATTCAAGGAAGCTCGGACCAGTTGTGCAGGGAATAACAACATGGCATTTTTTTTTTCATATTTACAATAATACAAAAAATAGATAGAGAACCCTAAATAGATAGAGAACCCTTCAATATCTAGGATAATAAAATTAGATACTGGAGATAAATAAATGGACTAATCCATGTAACGCAATTTAATCAAACTGATTAGGGGAGGGAATGAAGATATGGTAATAGCAATTCAATTTTTGATAGCTTCTTTTTCTTGCTTTACACAGAAGTTTTCTAGCTACTCAAATTAGGTCAAGCACTGTATGACTGATTTTTTACATAAGGCATAAAATATGAGGAAGAAAACTACATAGGCCACACATCATGGCTCTGATACCATGTTAAACACACACATGGCAAAAAGAGTATGAAATATAAAACATGAGAGTGCATTTATTATTATCAAATGATATACATTTATAGTACATGGTGTGACTGTTGGGTTCCACATCCCAAGGTCTCTTGGACTTCCTTAGTCTATTCGGCTTCCACACTAACCCTTAGAGGATTAAGTGTCCAACAGATTCTAACACCAAAATTATATCTAAACTAGAAAAAGTGTTTCCATAGTAATGGGTAAAGATACATGTTAGACATGCAATAGAAAAAACATAGAACAAAAAAGAATCATTCAACAACAATGTGCTTCAAATGTATGTAATCATGATTGACTTTGTACATCTAAAATACTAGTTTAGCATTAAACATTAATTTCAAGTATTTTCTTGGAGAAAAGAAAACAAAATGGAACTCATTCAACACATAAAATAAGATGACAAGGAAGAAAAGGGTTGATATCAAAGTTTGTGAGTAATTTTTAATATTTCCTTATAAGAACTCAAGGTTTCATTTTTATACATATATAAAAAAATTTATAGCAATCATCCTTGAATGTCTTCAAATAGGTTCTAAGTAGACATCCATATTCTTCACTTGTATTCTAAGAGGGACTATGAGAGCCAACACAAAATGTTCATTCTTCACAAACAACCATGGGGGGATATTGTTATTGATAAATACTATAGGACAAACAAAATAGTTGGTCTTTTGGAGGGAATATGAGTTGATGCCATCCATTGCTCTGCTGAGTCATAGACTTCATACTTCATCCTTGAATTTTTCAGGCGATGTATCCTCTATATGCTTCATGGATACTGAATTTTTTGGGATTCATATAACTCTTGACTCACTTCTATTTGAGGCATGCAATGCCTGAAACACAGCTAATTCTTTTCAAAGAAAGAAATTTTTAATCATTGGGATTATAGGCATGTTCCTCAATATCTTATGAGGAGGACTATGTATTTACCCATTCATTTTTAATTAAGGTACATGTGATGACCACATTTTAGACACATTTCTTTGTCTACATATTATCTTCTATATATAATACAATCATTTAGACATGCATGATATGATATGTACTCAATACCCAAAGTTTTCAACAACTTCTTTGCTTCTTCAAAGCTACCCAACAATACATTATCACTCAAAGGAACCTTATATTTTAATAACTTGTAGTTGGTAGGGAATATAATTGTACAATTTCAATATTTAACATTCATAAAATCGACAATTTTTAATGTTTATTTTATGACAAGGTTTCTCTAAATATAAGGGGCTTGATCGATCATGCAAGTGAACTACCTCAATATTGTTGAGAAACATTCATTCAAATTGCCAAAAGTTTCTTTCAAGTTGTACAACAACATCGTTGTCCGTAACTAAGTAGACTTTGACATGCTTCCAGGTCTAAAGAGGGGTGGCAGAAGAAAATTTTAGGCTTTCAAATAAGATACGAGTGATATTAGAATCATCGCCTTGTTCATCGTTCTAGAATGCATCTAACAAAATTTACTCCATGGAACTCATATCCCATAAGTAATCATTCATACCAACCTTTATTTCATTGCCTCCATTGCAAATTTCTAATGAAGAACTACTATTGTTGTAGTCATTCCTAAATGGTGAATCTGGACGTAGTGCTCATTAAATAGGAGTTGATTCAACCATTCATATATGCTTCCTCTTCGATTTTTGCACTTAATGCAGTCTTCTCTAAAGTACAATTTGTAGTGGGGTGCACTAGAAGATGGTAGGTGGGTCGCTCACCATCACTAGAATCCTAATTTTGAAAAATATTGAGCGCAATTAATACAATATTAATGATTAGTAAGCACATCAATGCAATTGGTTTGTTGAAATCAAATTATACCAAACAATTATTACCATCATTGATCAAGGCTTACAGTAGGAAGATGCCATGTTCCAATTGGCAAGGTGAAGAGGGTGTCAAATTTCATTTACCAACTTCTTGTGTTATGTTGATCCTCATAAGAGCTTGCGATGTGTTTGTACTAGAGGAATATTTTCGGCATCTCCAATTAATTTTGAATCAGGACCTTGAAATTTTTGATGCATCTATATTCAAATTAACATGGGTTAAAAATAAAAAAAATCAATAGATAATTGAAATATAAATAAAATCTAAACTTGTTGGAGATGGAAAGGGAGAACTCCTCAAGGACATTGATCAGTAATATGGAACGAGCTAGAATTTGAGGAATTGACCATTTGATATTATTGATATTTTGTCCCTACATTTGAGAAAAATCGAAAACAAATTTTTGTGTGCATATCTAAAATTAATCTAGAGAACGATATAACCACAACCTAAATTTCAATGTAGTTTCCAAACAAATTTTCAAAAATAAGTTGACTTTAAGCAGAAAATGCATACTATAAACTATTGTAATTCATAAAGATGCATCCTAGAGGATAATTTGAGAACAATATGCCATTTTATGTGAAAACATTT
The DNA here is from genome assembly GCA_000404065.3 of Pinus taeda. NCBI lineage: Eukaryota > Viridiplantae > Streptophyta > Pinopsida > Pinales > Pinaceae > Pinus > Pinus taeda. Next base: position 388,119 of record APFE030451765.1, on the reverse strand, counting down.
TTTCAGATAGGATTTAAACCCTACCGATGCGCTTATCAGACAAAGCCATACTCATGCGCTTAAATCATAACAATAGAGGAGCATTCAATAATACTTATGCCAGTTTGCAGCATTCCAAAAAAATATAAAATATGTTATCATTTCAGTGTTCTTCTACCAAAATTCATCAGTGTGCTTAAATAACAAGCAACACTAGCATGAACTTGATTGCCGAATTTAGAAAATAAAACCGAATTCAACGATATTAGTGCTCTTAAAACAATTATAGCGCTGATGCATTTAAATAAAAACAACAATGTTTCTTTAAAAAAATTAATCACATTGTTTTGTTATTTTGAAAAAAAGAAATTATGATGTTAGTGCATTGAAAAAATTTGTTCGTTGACAATGTCGGTGAACTTTTCTTATAAATGTGCCGGTGTAGTTTACAATTGAATGCACCAATGTTTGGATAAAGTGATAGAAAAATTCTCTTCTTTTTTAATTCAAAAACGAGTGCCAATTAATTTTTCAAAATCTAATTTCATAAAGTATTTTAAATAGTAAAAATATATTCACTATTTCATTATGTTTCCCAAAATTTCAAAGGAGTGATTTTGAAGAGAGACATACCAGGAGCATTATGTAGTAGCAAAATACTTTGGAGCAACATAACTATTCAAAGGATCAAAAGCTAAAAGGTATCTCGATTATCTTAAAACCTTGCATAGCAAAAATTTTAAATTTTATTCTTTACTTTACTAATGAATTGTTTGACAATTTCTATTAGGGTTTTATTAAAAGAGAAATCATTTGAAAGACAGATATACTAGGAGCACTGTGGAGTAGCAAAATATTTTACAATCATAGAAAGATAAGAATTTGAAAGATACGGGGACTCACTCAAAATCGTGGAGAGATTTTTTATTTTTATTTTTAATTTTACTGTTGATTTTATTATTAAAATTGTTTACAATTTTTGTTAGATTTATTCAAAAAAAAAAATTTAGAAACCCTATATAATATAAATTACTATATATTTTAGTAGTAATTTTTTTTATGATCTCTCTTCCTATTAAATTTAATTAAAATCAAGGAAAAAAGGTAAAAAAATTCAATATTTACCTTTAAACTGACAAAGTTTCACCTTAGGGTTGAACTCCCTCAACCACTTCATAATTAGGGTTTTTCATTTTAGCCATTTTCGATTTAATGGGTTTTTTTAGTTACTATATATAGGGAATTTGACATGTAAAGTACGAAGATCACTTATTGAATTAGATCCAAACTTTGTCAGCCCTATCTATTAAAAAAAAAACTCATATATGCTTTGTGGTGTGCCCTATGAAATACAACACACCAGTATATTATGACACTGTTAGTTTTGTCTAGTCTTTTTATCATTGCTTCTAGTGTAATATAACACATAGGCACACCTCTACCAAATAGCACCATTAAATCATTGTGATCCATTTATCGTTACAAATCACATTGCAATAATTTTTTTTTTTTTTTTTTTACAAAATTAATTTTCGCTCACAATTAAACACCAAGTGTGTTTAATGGAATAAGCACACCAGAGTGTTTTGTCCAAATAAACACACTAGTTACCAAAGCTCTTTTTGGTGGAAAATTGTTTGATTTATGTATAGAATATATTTAGTTTCTCCTGTATTGAATGGTATAGTCTATATATTTATAAAAAATGTTCAAGAAGGTGTCATGTAACAAAAATATTGATCAACACAATGATAGCACATCAAAAAAAGGAAAGAAGGAAAGTTCTTTGTAAATTATTTACAAAATAAATATGTTTGAATTATATGTAAGTTTAACTAATATGTATTTGTTAGTGTGTGTCATGTAGAGCCACAAAATTAAGAAGGTTGATAACATTATTTCTAATCTAATTGTAGAAGAGTGTAAAATCCTGATAGAAAAGTTGCAGAATGATGAATCAGATGAATGAAACAATACTATTTACTATGAAGTTTTTTGTTTGAATTTTCACTAATAATATACTTAAAAATATTAGATAACATGTTTCAAAAAATCTATAAATTCATATATGTTAAATTCTCTACATGGAGAAACATCGAAGAGAAATATCAAGGTCATTCTGAGAATTATAGAACATGTAAATGAAAACGAATTGGTCCTTAGGTCATTTGGAGTGGTGTTGGAGGCTAATGAAAGGGGATTTTTTTTTTTATGAAATATGAGGGATCTAGTGGAACGAATGTATAGATGTACGTTCCACTTACAATACAAAAATGAATTCAATGATTATGTTAAACACACACATGGCAGAAAGAGTATGAAAGATAAAACATGAGAGTGCATTTATTATTATCAAATGATATACATTTATACTACATGGTGTGACCGGTGGGTTCCACATCCCAAGGTCTCTTGCACTTCCTTAGTCTATTCGGTTTCCACACTAACCCTTAGAGGATTAGGTATCCAACATTGCCCCCCTTAATTCGAGGGGTTATGTATGAGTCCAAGAAAAGAGTTGTAATACAAAGTGTGCAAAAATGCATGGCAGCACTAGGTTGAATGTGCTCTCTAAAATGTTTGTATAAAGGGTGGTGGTTTAAGGATGACCACCAACACTAGAATGCTTCGTGTAGTTCCCAGAAATATTCCAAGTCTGGCATGAAGCTCAAGTCTTCTGCTAGAGGAAGTGCTTTTGATGTTTTGAAGAGGGAAACCTTCAACCATGAAAGGGAGGTCTCACCCCAGATAAAAAGGAGAACTTCAACCTGAAAAGGGAATTCTCAACCTGTGATGGTTTAAGGATGACCAACAACTCTGGAATGCTTAATGCAATTCCTGGAACTCTTCCAAAACTAGCAAGAAGATGAAGTCTTCTGCTAGAGGAAGTGTCCCCAATCCTATTCCTGGAACTCTTTCGAAACTAGCAAGAAGTTGAGGTCTTCTACTAAAGGAAGTGTCCCAAATTACCAATTGAAGGCATGTTGAAGGGCATCTTTGTCTCTGGCTACAACTCTGAAACTGGTGTGACAAGTTATGGCTCAGGCTTGCTTGATGTGGCTTTGAAGCTTGTAGATGTCCATCATTTCCCCCCTTGTCAGATACAAGGTGAGATGATGGAGAAAAATCAACTGCAAGATTGTTCAACACTCTAGAACAAGTAGTGACATGTGACTAAAATATCTTCGTGGCTGTTGATGCCCATTGCCAAGAAGCGATCCATCCAAGATGAATCTTTATTCTTGCAGGAGGTTTGTTTCTGAAGCATCTGTTTGAAGAATGGCTAGTTTTATGATAGTGCGTACATGGATGAAGATCAAACAGTGATCTTTCAGATGCCCAACTCGATCACAGTGTTGGAATTTCATTATCTGTTGCTATGGAAGAGGGGAAGAATCTAGAACAGCTGGAGGTGAACTTTCATGAGGAGCAGGTGAAGATGAATCGTCCTAAAGAAATCCAGCACTTTGAAATTGGATTTGTTTGGAGTAGTCCAGAATATGAAAGGACATGTCCTTCTCATATCCAAGACCAGTTTTGTGCTTGTTATGCGCAAGTTCGTCCCAAGGTTTGATGACCGACTTGGGAAGTGCAGACTGAATTTCTATGTCTGCATGTATAACTATTGCTTTATTGGGAACTAGACCTGAACGAACTTGCTGCTTATGGGAGTCTATTTCAATGTTCTGAACAAAAATAGGTTCATAATGATGATTCCTCTGTTTTAATTCTTCTTGCTGAAGTTCAGATTCAAGCTCTAAAAATTCAATCTTTTCATGTACATCTTGTAAACAACTGTGAATATCAGTGAGAAAATCCTTACTGATTTTGATTGTATTATCCATAGTAGAGAGTATTAGATTTTCCAATGACTCTAATATTGCACCAATTGGAGTCATCCTCAAAAAATAGTAAAACAATGAGGATCTCAACGCACTCCAAACTCTAATACAATTCTAAGACAAAGAAGCTCTCAATAGTCTCCACTCTCCAAATTAGTTCAAATATTGAAAACCCCACATGCTATAACTCTTCTGCTAAACTAAACATGATGTCCATAAATAAGAATTTCACTACACAAGATATTGGCTGCACCAGTCCTCTTCTAGTCTAGCCCAATTTTTTTTTTTTTTTTGACATAAAAGGTGGCTTACAAACCTGTACATAATCTCATAAATTGCAAAGCTAAAAGCACATAAGAAGCAGCTTACATTTTCTAATTTTTAGATGGCAGATGATGAAGTGCTCACCCCTGAAACCCTGGTGGTGAAACTTTGTTATAAGCTTTTCCAAAACAAGTACTCACAATATTGTCAATTTATTCATATAAAATAAGCAAGACTGTAGTGAATGGTAGCACTCAAAAAAACACACACCCTAAGCACAAAAACTTATCACATTCGAGAAGCCGTCAATGATAAGTGCCTCTTATGGTGTCTCCGTCAACCCTTATAGGAAATATTCATCTTTTCTCCATGAAAAGAAACTATTGACCTTTAGTCCAAGAATAATTATTTCAAGTGCATTTTCACAATATTTCAAAAGTAATAATAGATTTCGATGACAAACGTTGCCCACAAATAATGCACTACTATATATCAGAATAATACATTGAAATAATTAATGTAGGGATACAACAAAAACAAGACAATAGACGATTTGTCTCCTTGTAATGAGATACTCTGAAAATAGATGGAAATGTTAGCCTTGATATCCTTGAGCTAGTTTAAAAATCTGATTTCCTTTTGTTGTGGGGCTCATGAACCTCAATCATGGCCATTTCGATTCAAATCCTTGCACTAAAAGGTGCTTCACAAATTTAACTCTTAAATCCTCACAACGTCCATTTAATCCATCACAAAACTCCAGCAACCGATGTTGTCAATGTTGTATCCAGAAAACATCAAATTTCGAGTATAGAAAATTATTTCCAGTAGTTATTGACATTCACTTCCTCATTCCTTCTCTTTTGAAAGAGTTTACTGCACCACCAGTGTAGCTATAATTTGCTGATACAAACGCCTAGAAAAAAATGGAGAACGGGAAAGGCACAACCTCTTCCGTTTGTCCAACTAATAACTCCTCTCAAGAATTTTGGATGCAAGAAGACATCGCAGACTTATCTAGGGCTGCTACGAATGTCGAACTTCTAAAATGAGCTTGGAGAAATGAGAAAGCTTCTCGAGAAATTCTCACCTTCCAAGCAGCTAGGAATCTTGAGACATTAGTAGATTCCACTCAGACAATAAGAAATATAGAAGACGCAAGAATACAAACAAAATATCCAATATAATCCGAAATTACATAATCTTTAAGCTTTATTCAAGCACATATGGCAAAGATTTTGAAGAATTACACAAATAAAACTCAAAATAGAAGATAACTGAGCCAGAATTCCAAATGTTCGCTGGAGATTTGTCGAAGGAGGAGAAAAAAACCAAAGATTCAACCAAAAACGGATTTTTTTTTGTTTAAAGATATAACTATTTAAAAGTCACCAAACTGAGGAGAAGAGTCAAAACCTATGCTACCAAGGTCCTATAGGGCGAACAATTTTAATCCATTATCAATCCCATCGTGAAGCTTAAAAAACTCAAGGGCGTATAATGGTATTTCACAGTCAAATTTTGAACATGCAGATGAAAGAAAATACACAGTACACGAAATACCTGGCTTCAAAGGTCTGAAACTGAACATTGGCCATACATTCTTTAGATATATCTATGCTTATTACTAACAGCTCCTCGGCCACCATCTCAAACTTTCTTGATTGTGTTAATTTCTAATTAAATTTGCCATCTGAATCTGCATTGATTTAGCCCTGGAAGTGCAGATTGCTTCGATGCTTCTGACACCAGTACGCAGAAAGGATGTAACAGTTCCTTCAATGGGTAATGGTGACAACTTACAACAAGAATAGTAATGACAGTTCTGACATGCAGGAAGGCCACAGGAAGGAAAAGTGCTCAGGAGAGTTAGATATGCATGGAACATTACAGGTAATGAAGACTAGGCCAACGCTATTCAAGGAAGCTCGGACCAGCTGTGCAAGGAATAACAACATGGCATTTTTTTTTCTTTTCTACCTAAGGCATAAATATGAGGAATAAAACTACATAGGCCACACATCATGGCTCTGATACCATGTTAAACACACACATGGCAGAAAGAGTATGAAAGATAAAACATGAGAGTGCATTTATTATTATCAAATGATATACATTTATAGTACATGGTGTGACTGTTTGGTTCCACATCCCAAGGTCTCTTGGACTTCCTTAGTCTATTCGGCTTCCACACTAACCCTTAGAGGATTAAGTGTCCAACAGATTCTAACACCAAAATTATATCTAAACTAGAAAATGTGTTTCCATAGTAATGGGTAATGAGACATGTTAGACTTGCAATAGAAAAAACATAGAACAAAAAAGAATCATTCAACAACAATGTTCTTCAAATGTATGTAATCATGATTGAATTTGTACATCTAAAATACTATTTTAGCATTAAACATTAATTTCAAGTATTTTCTTGGAGAAAAGAAAACAAAATGGAACTCATTCAACACATAAAACAAGACGACAAGGAAGAAAAGGGTTGATATCAAAGTTTGTGAGTAATTTTTAATATTTCCTTATAAGAACTTAGGGTTTCATTTTTATACATATATAAATTTTTTTATAGCAATCATCCTTGAATGTCTTCAAATAGGTGCTAACATACAAAGAAGAGTGATCAGAAAAATTGTTTGACATTGGGATAAATATGGGTTCTGAGTATATGTTGGCATACCAAAACTTAATTGTGGAATCTATAGGTATCTATTTTGTTTTACGTCTCTATGTTTATAATTAATAGAACAAAAAAATCATTTATATTAAATCTATGATTTATAATGGGGTTTGAAACATACAGAAAAGAAAGTATGGAACTACGCCAGTAGAAGGCTTGTTGCAATAAGGCATGAGACTTGATTTTGTAACCATGTGCACAATATATGAGTCACTTCTTTCTATGGTAAATTTCTATTCGATTTACATTGATGTATATTATTTATTTCAATTTTAATTATTATCACCAATGTAGATACACTTATTACACTTTGTTTTTATGATTGCAGATGGAATTAGATAAAAAAAAAGCATAAAAAATCGATGCAATCAACAAAACATTCCCCAAAATAACCCAAGTAATGGAAGTAGCTCAAGCGTTGACAGTAGTTCGAATGAAGAACGATGACATATTTGGATATAAATGCAACCTCTTGTATTTTTTGAAACAATTATTTGTGAAAATCAGACATATTTATAATGAAATGGAGATAGTGGCCCAATTGAAAGGAAATGGTTACAAATAACAAACTAAATTTGTAGGACAAACAACCCCTTCTTGATATATAATAAAATACATTTTAATTTATTCTATTGTGTTATCCAATGCCGTTGTGAAATATTACACCATTGGTTAAATATTATAGCGAACAGATGCAAAATATGGTAATATAACAAATTAATCCAAACATTATATACAAATGCACTAATCAAATTTTAGTTTATATGATTACTATTATAAGATGTATGTTCATTTTTTGATAAATAACAAATATAAAAAATTACAATAATTGCACTGTCACCGGTCGATGTTTCCAAAAAATAGAAAATCTCTTACAAAACATCAGTGCATCCATAACTTGAAAATGCACTGCTGTGTTATGTTATATGAAAGCACCATGAAGACATATTTTTTGTGTGATTGGTTCCCTTTCCAAAAAAAACAACATTAGGGCGTTTAGTTATTGAAGCATTTGTATTGTTTGCAATTAATACCACAATGCAATGTAATTCTTAAAGCACCAATTATTTCATAGAACTGACACTCAAATCCTACAATATGTTATTTCCATCCCTACTACATTATTGAAATTAATAATACTAGTTCCTTTATATCACTAATGCACTAGTTCATTTATACAAATAATACGCATCGATGTTGTGAGTTTAATCAAAAGCATTGGGTTTGCAATTATTTTTTGCATGCCCTAGTGTCATTCCTTAAAACAACACCCCAGGGTGTTTTTGATAGATAAGGACTAGGATGGTATACGTGTTAGGCGCTAGTGTTCTTTGCATTAAACACCTTAATTAGTTTAGTTATGTATGCTACCCATTTCTTTTATATATCTAGCACACTAATGTTATTTGTTCCATGAAGTGCACCGCAAAACAAAAACATCCGCTAAAACCTTTGACCGCCCATTTTTTTCATGTTGTGATGAAGTTCCATTATAATCTTCATTTAAAAATAAACTATCACAAACATATGTTTTAGCAGATGTTTTTTTGACAATTTTTTCCATTTTCATAACATTAAAATCCTTCGTTATAACCTCCACTAGAAGGTATTTTCCTTGTAGTGGAGTCTATTCTATTATGTCATGTAGCTTGTGTGTAGATCACAGATCCGTTCTATAGTATCTTAGGACAACATGTTTACTACAAATTTGTTGTATCATGTGGGAAAGCTTTGGGCTATGTCATGACTTAGTGACAATAAGTTAAATTCTTGTATTATGGGAGTAGGCACCTTGTTGAAACTTGAGACTTGGAATTATATTATTGGTTGAATAATTGTATAATATGTTGAAAATAGCAACAAGAAATGATAAAAATAGAAATGCCATAAATAACATTTCAGGTACCATTGTTGGAAATAGCAACAAGGAATGATAAAATAGAAATGCTAAAAATAACATTGCTATAAATAGCATTTCGAGATAGATTCCAATTTTAATTAGTCCCTAAATTAAAATTGTGAATTAAAATCTGAATTTGAGCTTAGCAGCTGTTTGTAAAATAATTAATTAATTCATCTTGAGTTAATTAGTTAGAGAAAATCAAACATGAACTCTATGTGAAGACATGCAACAATTATCCCTTTGATTGAGGAAGTTATCCCTTAATTAAGGAGATAAGGATGAGTTGTAATTTGAGTTGTAATTAGTTAGCTCAGTTTACTGAGTTAAGTCTAGTTAAATTAGTTCTAAACAATTGGAGGAACTAATTGTCAGTTTAGTCAACTAATTCATGTGCGCATGCATCTAGTGTACTTCAGATAACTGAATATTTTCTCATAAATTACTCATGCATGTCAGTTCAGACAGAGACCCAGTTGAGATCAAATGAAGGGATAATGTACTATCAGTTGGAGGAATTTTCCTATATAGGAAACTCATCCATGCAGAAGGAATTATCTCCTTTAGGATTGCGCAGTTATTTCAGAGGTCAACTTGTGTGTGAGATGAGAATCACACAGGTTGCAGCTGGAGGACCCAGGAGAAACTGCACAAGGAAATAGGAGGCTTGGACGACTAAAGGAAGGCATATGTGTTGTCTAGTCTATCTAGGAGCAGTAGTGAGAGATTGTACTCAGAGTTGGATAGCTTCTCAGTTAAATCTTTGTGTAATCCTAAGATATTTCTACTTGCATGATAATACAGATAGTACGGTTTTTAGCAGAGGCTTTCCCTAGAGTATTCTTCTATGTTTCACGTGTATGATTTCTTCTTCTCTGTTATATGTGTTCCAATTGATCTTTCTCAAATTGATTAAGCTTTCGCAAGGTTTGATATTAGAATTAGATAAAGTATTTTGCTTTAGTTACATTACATTATTAGGTGATCTACGGTGAAATTTCTACATGGTACCGGAGCAAGGTTTTGTAGAAAAAGTTCCACAGTTTATCAAAGCAAAGGTGATCAAAGTGGAGAACAATGTACAAAGAAGGGAGAAGGTCAAAGTTTGAAGTTCTTGTTTGTGGTCACAAAATCGATTTCTTATCGCATCTCAATGTTCACCAATGGCGTTCAATGGCTTGAGAGTCGAGTATGACCTGGATGGCAGCACAAATTACATAGCCTAGAAGCATCGCATGGAAGAGGTAGTAGAGGACAATGGTTTGAAGGACTTCATTGATCAAAAAGTCCCCAAGCGAGCAGCAACTAATGCCCAAGAATTGGCGGAATGGAAGAAATGTGTGGTGAGAGCAAGGAGGATTCTTCTGGAGGGAGTTCGAGACCATATTGTCTTGAGTCTCCATGGGAAGGAGACTTTGTTTTCAATGTGGAAGACATTGAAGGATCTATACTAGATGAACAATGACCAAAGGAAGTTGGCGCTAAAGGACAAGCTTTGGAAAATCAAGTGTGAAAAGGGCGACACGATCTCTACATATCTGAACGAGCTCACCACCTGCAGAGATGATCTTGAAAGTGTAGGAATCATGACACCTTATGATGATATGGTGAGTGTTGCTCTCCTTGGTCTTCCTAAGAGCTGGCATAGCTACGAGCACTTAGTGAATGGAAGAGAGAAACTGCTTGATTGGGAACGACTGTGGTCAGATCTCATGCAGGAGGAGATCAGGAGGAGCACCAAAGATGGTTCTTCATCCAAGGATGATGAAGAAAATATAGCCTTAGCCAGTAAGGCAAGGAAAGGGAAGGAGAAGGATTCTCATCCCAAATCCAGTTCTTCTCATGGTGGGAAGAAGATTGAAAAATCTAAAGTGCGATGCTTTAATTGTCATAAGGTGGGCCATTCTCCAACTAATTGTCCATTGAAGAAATCCAAGAAGGGATCCTCGGAAGGATCTAAAGGTGAGGCATTGGCCTCTCAGTTCGAATTGGATTTTACCCTCATCACATGCATGGTTTCATCGATGATGGGTTGTGGTTAGTTTCTTGAAAATGGAGCCTCATCGCACATGACTGGTGATAAGAGTTTGTTCAGTACCTTGGAGGAGAAAGACCTCCAGATGCACATAGAGATGGGTAATGATAAAAAGTATAGTGTTTCAAGAGTGGCATGGTTTCTTTTTACAGGTAGCATGGAGCTCACATCACCTTGACTGATGTGAAGTATGTGTCTGGACTGAAGAAAAACTCGGTATCGATCGCGATGATGGAGGACAAAGGCTACGATGTTGTCTTGAGTAAGGGAAGGGTTTTCCTTAGACACATCACCACGAGATAAGTGAAGTAGATTGATTCACGAGTTAAGAACCTGTATGCTCTTAAGGTTCAAGATGCATGCAAAGCCTTGAGGAGCAAGGCAAATGTTGGAGACTTGGTGGTTGAGAGGGAGAGTACATTACCTCTCAACGTGCAGCACCAGAAAAAGTCTCAGACAATTGTGAAGGAGCCACAACTGGTGAAGCAGCTTCAAGAGGTTGTGGAGCAGCCACAACTACAGAATTCGAGACGAGAGTGAGTGAAGGCATCCACTCATGTAGACACCTCCAAGAGGGGGAAATTTTGAGCCAAGTTAGTAGAGGGATCACATGTAGCCATACCTCTAGGTGTGAGGTGGGGTGATGTGAAGTGATAGTCCCATGAAGGCTGAAATAGTGGAAGGATCATTGAGGTACTCAACCTCTTTGATTAAACCTTTCTATCGGAGCCCCGACAAGGAGTAGCAGGACTGGTTGAGTAGGTAGAGACAGATGCAAATGGAGTGGTAGAGAGAGATACAGTGGAGGAGTCCCAAGAGAGTGCAAAGATAGTACGCTGCAGCAGTGCGAGAGGCACAGGAGTGTTGTACCAGTGCAATATGGCACAAAGAGGTGTGAAATGGTGCGAGATGCAGGGAGTTGTTCCAGTAGTGCAGAGGTCAGAGAGGGAGAACTTGTCAGCAGCAGAGGGAGCTTCAGCATCAGAGGGTGTTTCTATCCCAACAAGGAGGTCAGTTGGGAGATCAGTTACTTACTTCTCAGTAATTGAGTTGCAGTGCAGCATTGGGCAACATGATGCAACATGATGAGAGGACGTGTAGTGCGGATGCAGTGCTGTGAGATAGGACCAACAGTAGAACGGATGCAGTAGGAGGAATCAATGTGATTGATGTAGTCGGAGATCAAAGTGACAGAGGCTAGAGAAGTCAGATACCGAAGAACACAGAGGTATAGAGTTTTCAGTCAACAAAGGCAATAACAGTCAAAGACTTTGATGACATAGGCATCATTCTAATTCAGGTCGGATATTTTTTTGTTTCTAGAGTTACTGGAGCAACAACACTAGGGAGAAGTGGTTCATGTAGAACATTCCAAAGGTTCAGGATCGGGTTTGAGTTGAATGCCTTTCTTATGAGATGGAGTGTTGAAAATAGCAACAAGAAATGCTAAAAATAGAAATGTCATAAATAGCATTTCAGATACGAGTGTTGGAAATAGCAGGAAGGAATGATAAAATAGAAATGCTAAAAATAGCATTGCTATAAATAGCATTGCTATAAATAGCGTTTTGAGATAAATTCCAATTTTAATTAGTCCCTGAATTAAAATTGAGTATTAAAATTTGAATTTTAGCTCAATAGTTGTTTGTAAAATAATTAATTAATCCATCTTCAGTTAATTAGTTAGAGAAAATCAAACATGAAGTCTATGTGAAGACATGCAATAATTATCCCTTTGATTGAGGAAGTTATCCCTTAACTAAGGAGATTAGGATGAGTTGTACTTTGAGTTGTAATTAGTTAACTTAGTTAAATAAATTAAGTCCAGTTAAATTTGTTCCAAATAGTTGGAGGAACTAATTATGAGTTCAGTCAGTTAATGCATGCATGCATGCAACTAGTGTACCTGAAATAACTGAATATTCTCTCATAAATAACTCATGCATGTCAGTTCAGACATAGACCCAATTGAGATCAAAGGAAGGGACAATGTAATATCAGTTGGAGGAATTTTCCTATATATGAAACTCATCCATGCAGAAGGAATTATCTCCTTCAGAATTGCACAGTTATTTCAGAGGTCAACTTGTGTGTGAGGTGAGAATCACACAGGTTGCAGTTGGAGGACCCAGGAGAAACTGCACAAGGAAATAGGAGGTTTCAAGGACTGAAGGAGGGCATATGTGTTTTCTATTCTATCTATGAGCACCAGTCAGGGATTGTACTGAGAGCTGGATAGCTTGTGAGCTAAAGCTTTGTGTAATCTTGAGATATTACCACTTATTGTTTTGAGGCTTCTGTGATCAGTGCTTTGTGTGTAGTTTTCTTCCGGAGTTCTCACATCCATAATTGTTTGCATCGACGTTTTGAGCCATCCACCATGGCTCATCATCAAGATACATCAATAGTTGTGTAAGACATATCTCATTGGTATGCATAATTGTTAAGACTTTGTCATAATTGTTTTATAATATTTGGTTTTAATTTTGAAATATTTAATTGTATAATAAGAATTTTATTTAATTTTTATCCTAAATTAATTTTATTTATTTATTTGTAACTAGTTATTTTATATTAGTTTTTTGTTTTTTTTGTTTTTGTGTATGTAACTATTTAAATCCCATTTTAATTTATATAATAATAATAAAAAATGGAAATGAAAAATATTAATTATATAATAATAATTTAATTATTTTTACTTAAATTGATTTTTATTTTTTATTTGTAACTAGTATATATTATTAGTTTTTGTTTTATTTGTTTTATTTTATATAATTAATTTATTCTTGTTCTGTTTTTAGAATAAACTAATTAGATTGATCTAATCTTATTTTGTATTGATTAATACTAATACTAGAATATTAATGTGTTTTGGTTATTTTGATTTTTAATATTTAATTATATAATAAGAATTTAATTATTTTGATTTAAATTGATTTTTATTTGTAACTAGTTATTTATATTTGTTTTTGTTTTTTTTATATAATTAATTTATTCTAGTTTTGTTCTTATTTTTAGAATAAATTAATTAGATTGATCACATGTTAGTGTTGATTAATACTATTTATTATACTAGCGTTATTTCTAGAAATTTTTATGATTTTAATGATTTTGTTTTATTTATGATCTATGAATTGATTGTTAATCTTGATTAAGAATCATGTTAATTTTCTGAAATGAAATTCTTATATAAATTTTGAGTTGGAATTCTTATATTTGCACTTGTATGATAATACAGATAGCAGGGTTTTTAGCTAAGGCTTTCCCGAAAGTATTCTTCTGTGTTTCATGTATATGATTTCTTCTTCTTTGTTATATGTGTTCTGAATGATCTTGCTCAAATTGATTAAGCTTCCGCAAAGTTTGATAGTAGAAGTAGATTAAGTATTTTGCTTTAGTTACATTGCACCATCACGTGATGTACTGTGAAATTGCTACATAATATAAAAGGGGTAATAATGGAATTTACCTCCCACTCATGAAAATATGTTGCACATGATTTTATGTATGGTTCCCTTCCAATTTTAACATGCATATGTTGATGAAGTTAAATAGATAATGTAATTGTAACGTATGAATGGATAATTAAGAATTGCAAGGTAAATTGTAGTGCAATGTTTGGGAATCATGTTGGGCTGAATATTGCATGTTAATTACATAAACATAATATATTAAACTCATGAAATCAATACAATTACTAGAGGTGTAGTTGGTGTGTAGCTATTCATAGGTCAATCAAGTCATCACAACGAACCATGTTGGTGTTTAGCTCCCAAAGAACTTAATACACCCTAACTCGATTGGATGCTTTGGGGGTGTGATGGTATTAAATCAAAGTACACCACCTTCCTCACTAGAATTGGGTATTAGGGTAGAATTTTGTGAAGACGAATGTATAACTCTTAAACTCTTGTGAGTTGGTATCAAATCCCATTCTAGTGAAGATTGGTCTGTGTGAGATGAACTCGTTTCAGAATGAATGGGGGGGACTAGATGAATTCAAGAATGGAACTAATCACTCAAGTACTTGAGAAGTTTGAATTATATATGTATAAGCTTGATAGTCTTGAAGATGCTTATGACATATTAGGTTAGCTGGAGGAAAAAGTTGGGAACCTTACTTTTTCTATGGCAGTGGAGTAAGACATAGTTTTAGTTTTGCAATAATTAGTTGGATGGGGTTTGTATGGTAGTTTAGGGAAGGTGAAGATAAATGAACTAGAAACTTAGGATGGTACAAGAATTATGGAGGCGATTGGAAATTTCTATTGGGATTTGAAGCAATACTTGGATCAACTCGAATATTGTGGGTATGACTTCAAGGTAGTGGCTACTACCTCATTCTTGACAGGGAATGTAAAGTTTTCATGGAGAATAAGGGTAGAGAAGGATTCAACAGGTCAAATGAATGATGACCTCACTAGATGGCTGATGTTGAAGGAAATAATTGTGCACTGTATTTTGATTGTACTATTAGACTTCGACTGCAAGAAGCAAGTTGAAGTTCTTAAGGAATATGGGCAGTATACATGCCTACATTTTAGAGTAGTTTGCTATTATGTTGGATATTCTGGATATGGATAAGAAGTACCTATTTTTTTATTTCACAATAGGTCTACGTGCTTAGGCTCATCCTGAAGGGAAGAAACAGAATGTGCAAACTCTTCAAGAAGTTATCACCATAGTAGATAAGATTCTGGATCTTCATGCAATAAGAAAGTTGGAAGGGAAGGATCATGGGGGGTGAAGAAGAATAAGTTACATAAGGACAAAGGAAATTATCCGAAGGAGGATAGACCAAAGAAGATTGGTTTCAATAAAGAGAGGAACTATCTTGCAAGTTCGTTGTGTAGATAGGATCACATGGTGAAGAACTCCTCATTGAATAAAAAAGTGGTAGCATTGTAATAGGAAGAAAGGGAAGAAAGAGCAGGGAGTATTTCTAATGGATTTGTGGGAGTGATGCAGGTTTTGGTGCAATTTAATTATAACAGGCCATTCTAAAACATGAAACCGATCGAACCAAGTTGAAGGATGTGGAGATTAATGTGAGAGGGAGTTAGTTGAAGGCCATGGTGGATAGTGAGGCTTCTCATAACATTATTAGGGAGGATGTTCCTTGGATATTGGGTTTGAATTTTTTTCCAATCCATGCATCCTTCAAATAAGTTAATTGCGAAGACATAATAGACCTTGATCAACGAATTACATTCTAGAACAAATTTGAAGTTATAAGGGGAAGCTTGAGTTCACAATTATTAGGAGGGATGAATATGTGATTACAATGGGTATAGAATTCATGATTGGAAAGAGTGTCATGCCAATATCACATTAGGGAAATTTTCATTCTTTTAGGAAAGGAACTAGTGATTGTTTTGACAATTGGCACCATTATAGATGGATGTAGGATGAAATGTATCCATCTAGAGGTAGAACTGCCAAATGATGAGATTTGTGAGAGGTTGGATCATATGGAATCAATGTTCATCCAAAATTCAAAGATGTTGGTTAGCTTGGTAGTTGGGATTCTAAAGATGTTAGAGATAACACAGATGGTTGGTGTTGAGAATCCATAATTGAGTGTGAGAAGGTTCATGTCAAGACTGTTACTACTAATGATGGTACAGATGTTGATTATCTTGATGATGTAGAGGATATTAATGCTTGGAGTTTGAGTTTGACTAGAGACTAGGATGATAGATATTATAGGATTGCATGTTTACTCTAGGATGAGGTTAAAGATGATGAACCTTGGCATAGTCGGACCAATGGAGAGTTTGAGGAATTTAGTGAGATCGTTGAGACACATGGATGACCTGATGATGTAGATCTAGAGAGGCTAATAAATGAGATAGAGGATAGGATTAGTTTCTATCATCATTTGTTGAGATACATTTCATGTTTATATGGAGGGTAATTTCTAAGAGAAAGGAGGAAAATTTTGGTGAGGAGATATAAAGGATTTGGAGTGTGGAGAGGTAGTTTATGAGGCTACCCCACTTTATGTTCTTTATGATCTCATGGAGATGGGATGACTATTAGTTTCTTCGGATGGTGAGTCTAGAGATGCATGAGGTACCATGCAAGGTGCTTCATCATGATGAGAAGGATGAGGAGAGGTTGCTTTCATATGAGGATGTGATGATTGTTGTACATGTTTGGGTGCACGAGTTCTTATGAAGTTGGTGCTATGATTAGATTAGCTACCCTGTTAGTTGATGGCATGCAAGGATCTAACAAATTACATTATTACGTGGGTATTTTTTGGAGTCGCATGGGATGTATGTGATTAGATGAACTTTATCCTTTGTTGATGAGACAACGTGACGATGAGGTTGTTTAGATTTAGAAGAAAATATTCTTGCAATATTAACATTATCTTTGTTGATCGATGGATTACCAGAGAGGTTAATTGTCAAGGATAATAACATTTTTACAGTGGTGAGGATGTAAGCCCCTTGGAGATCCATGCATGTCACCATGAGTTAAGGAAAGCTGAGTTGCAAGGTGAGATTGTCATCACACTATTTGCGATATTAGTGGAAAATTTATGGGTGTCACACTTGTGACAAGATGAGATGTTTTAGACTTGTGATGTGAAGGATGAGTCACGATTGTGATGTGAGAAGCAAGGTGCATTTTCCACTTGAAAGGCAAGGAACAATCGTCACATGTGAGGCAATGTGTGTTTGCGACATGCGACATAATGAGAGACAAAGTAGATGAGTCAACTTGAATGATGAAATGGGGTTCCTTATTATCACATATCCCATTGGATTTTAGTATATTCTTAACATTTATAATGTTTTTGTAAACATAAGGGATTTTTTTTGTATTTATAGATAAAATGTAACACAACCACTACCAATAAGATATAATGTAATTTTTTTTTATTACTTAAGCTAAATCATTACAACTAGATAGAATTTTCATCTTTATTCAAAAAAAAATATTGTTATTATTCTAACACAAGTCAATACTTCATGGTGTACAAAAGGTTTATTCTCACTTGTTTTGAATGTATTTCATTTAGTTAATGGTGGAATCTTTACCTAAATAAATATATTAGTATTTTATTTCCAAAATATTTCTGTTGGTGCACCTTTTGATTACTACACACTTCACACCAAACAATGTGCACCATATATGTGTATTACAAAGTTATCCTACCACATACAATGTTACCTAAATTTTTAGGTATTTAAAGTGCTCCGAGTTTCTTGAGTATTACTCTACCACTGTTATGTTTTATGTTCATAGAAAGGTCTTTCGACAATGCATATGGGACTATTACAATCCTTATGCTCAGCACGAATTTTGAAGTCCATCCAAATGCTTGAACTTGCCACAATGGTTAACGTAATTTATTATTTAATTTCCATGGTTCGATGGATACTTCTTGATACCCAAATTGTCTAACATTATGGAAATATCTATTATACTTGATCCATCATGATGGTACATATGTCACCCAACTAATATAATGATGGTAATTCCTTCAGATTGCTAATGCTAAACTCCTATGGGGTTTCCACCGAATTCTCACATTTTTCCTCTAGTGGAGGAAGCCCCTCCACTTAGGGTTTTTCTGAGACAACTTGTTGCCATGCCCTTCAGATTCCACTGATAGATAGGTTTAACAATTCCTTGGAAGAAATCATCGTCGTTTACATAGCAAGATTATATATTTTATTGTTATTTCCTTTTTATCGAAAGAATACATTTTCAACATCACACGATAACCATTTTTTATGCTCTTTATATTTTTTTATACAAAATATTTCCTTCATGTCTAATGAGCTTAATATAAAAAAAATTGGCAATTTTCCATCTGAAGTGGATTTGGTAATTATCAAGGTGGTTGTTTCTAGAGATAGTCAACTTGATTTCTTATCTATGATTTCCATCTGTGGTTTTTTTTTTTAACACCTTTAATGGGGGTTTGATAACCCTTCATTCACTGTCTTCCCATTAGGGTTTTAATGAATGATAATTATAAAGGAACGTACTTAAGCCACTCCATAGGTAATGATGATTGTATATCATTTATGTGTTTATGTATTATTTTACAGTTTTATTGTAGGTTAATTTAGTAGAACTTATCCTAACTTATAGTTTATATTTTTTCTTATTTTCGGGTATGACACTCCTCTTCGAACTTAAACATTCTTCTCTAATGTATTTGGCCTAGTTGGCCAGGTTTTTAACTTTTCTAATCCTTATTATCGCTCCAGGGTTCTCTCTCGATAGTTGGTTGACAGAATTACAGAGTTATACTTTAGTAATTGCACGCTTTTCTCTCAATCCATCTGCACAAATACGTAACAGAGGTTTTAACACTATGTTTTTATTTTAATGTTTTTTATTAGACAAAGAAGGATACACCCTTTATTATGTTACGTAGGCCTACTCACAACTTCTTTTCAATGCCTTCCACCTGTACTAAACATGTACGGTTTGTTATTATCTCATGCCTATGGCCATCCATGGCCCGTAAGATATTTGATGTTATATAATTTTTTTTAAGTTCTTAATTGTTACACGGTTCTCTATATGTGATTGTATTATTATTTGTGATTTTTGGATACATATTTCTGTACTCTTACCTAGTCAATTCATTTCTATGTTACATCAGTAATGTTTTAAAGTTCATATATGTATATGAATAGTTTATGTATGTTAATGGTTTTTTCAATAATCGGGTATCCTAGTACCCTTATTGTAATAATAAAAGCTTTCTCTGTAAATTTGTTCTCATTTTTTTTAATTAATATTCCCTCTATTGGGTATCTGTGTTGCAATATATGGAATGAAAATAATATGTCTTCTTAGCCCTACATTTTATGCTCAATTTCATCCATAGTTCCATTTTATTCCTCAATTGGTTCAAATTATAAAGAGAAATTTATCTTTAAGTATACATTACTCACTATATAACAACTAGTCTTCCTAACTAGTCCCATGAAGTTCCTATTAGGGTTTTACTCGTTCTATATAAAAACTATAACTGGGGATTGTTTTGAGTGGTTAGGGTTTCCTCTCTCAATTGCTAAAGTTACTAACCCTAGTTTTTTTTTTGCATATATAATACAAATAAAAATGCCTAAACATACAACTTTTCAATGGAATTATTTACTATCAATATTTTCTCATAGTAATTACTTCAAATAGCCTTTACAATTGAGCATATCTATAACATGACATATCATAAAATGTCTTTTATTTATCTTACCAATAATTTATTGTTTTGCTCTTTATGTTAGGGAGTACCAATGTGGGTTAAGCCAATTCAACCACAAGCCTATATTAGTTACTTTACCTGCACACCTGTACTTATATACCTTTCCAGACATAAAATTTTATTTAGATTTTACATTAATATCGTCCCTTTTACTACTAAGATATTAACAGGTCCAAAATATACAAGATATAGTAAATATTAAGTTTGAAACTTATCTTAAATATCTTGGGGAGTATACATAGGTATCTCATAGTCCACCCAATTGTAAGCGAGATGCTTGCCTAGATAACCCCAAACCTTACCTCAATACAATGAGAAAACTAATGGAGAAAACATATAGTCCTTTTTGTAACCCTTAAGCAGTTCCCTTCTTATCACCAAGGGTTTTTCACCAATGTTTTTCTCCCACTGGTGGCATCTAAAGATTACTGTCATTCTCTCTCACAATAATTTTAGTCAAGATATGATTTTGGGCATTCATCTCAATCCCTTAATTTATGGTTCCATAATCCAAAATTCTAGTTTTCCTCCTTTTGTCACCTCTCTTTATCTCCCAGAGGAATAGAATATAATATCGTACAATAATTGTCCCTATGAAGAAATTTTTTCCTTTTGTTATTTCTCCTTTTACTCGGGGATATAACTAATTTTCCAATCACTTATCTCACTGTTATGGTTTAGTTCTACCAGGTATCCCTCTAAATATTTCTCAAGGATGTTAGTGATAAAATTTAATCATTCCTTCTTCATTTAAGTACACAATATATATATGTATATATTTCATGTAAATAATGAAACATTTAAATTCTAAAATTCTAATTCTAATTGAATTGTATTTTAACTTAACCATAACTTTAACTAGTAGAGTCATACCATTGGGGGTATCAAATCCACCCCCCTATAAGGGACTTTGTCCTTAATGTTATTTTCTTCATTTATTCTTCGGAACAACAATTGAAGGGCCCCTTTCATTTTCTCATCTAGTTCCCAAGTGGCCTCTTTAGGCTAAAAATGTTTCCACTATACTTTGATCTGAGAGATGGTAATTTTCCGAAGAGAAACCTCCCTTCTTTCCAGAATTTGTATGGGTTCAACCATGAACTCTCCTTTTGATTCAACCTATATCACATCCCAATTTATCATATGATTAGGATTAGGTACATATTTATTCAATAAGGGAATATGAAGTACATTATGTGCTCTAATGTGAGCAGGAAAGGCTAACTAATATGTTGTTGGACCAACTCTAGCCAGGATCTCAAATGGTCCAAAGGATAATGGAGCTAGCTTTGAGCAACTTCCTGATCTCAGGGAAGTTTCTTTGGTTGCACCTTTAGGAACACATGTTCCTCCACCTGGAATTATCTTGAAATAATTTTCTTATCAACATAAGTTCTTTTCTCATCTTGGGCCTGTTTCAAGTTTTGTATAATATTCTCTCCCATATTCTAAATTTCCTGAAGCACATCAGGTCCCAATACCATATTGTCTTCATGTCGACTCTAGCTTATAGGTATATGGCATTTTCTCTCATATAGTACTTAAAAAGTGCTGATTTTTAATGAGTTTTTATCGTTTTTATTGTATGCAAATTCCACTAGATGGATTAAATATTCCAATTTGGTGGGTTGATTCATACAATACACAGGTAAAATATCTTCTAGAACTTAGTTCGATCTTTCAATCTTCCCATCGATATGAAGGTGATAGGTTGTGTTGTAATTTGACTAAGTGTCTAAACTAGTAAATAATGACCTCAAGAAATTAGAGTTAAACCTTGGGTCCCTTTCTGAAATGACTATCTTAGGTATCCCATGCAACTTAAAAATTTCCTTCATGAGCACAATCGCTACCTATGCAGCCTTAAAGTAATATATACCAAAATGAAATGTGCAACCTTTGTCAATTTTTGAACTACCACCATTATGGCATCATGTTATTTCCAGGCTCATGGTAATCCAATAACAAAATATAGATAAATTACTTCCCACTTCCTTTCACATACGGGTAAGGGAATTAAAAATATTGTAGGATGATGTTGCTTTTCTTTTACTAGCTAACACTCAAGGCACTTGGTCAAATACACTTCCACTTGCTTCATCATTCTAGGCCAGAAAAGATCATTCTTTAGGTATGTGATCATATTTTTCTAATCAGGATGACCTCCTTAGGGATTCCTGTGATGTTTGTCCATAATTATTTGTTTAATTTCTTTCTAATTGGGTATATATAGTCTATCTCTATAAACTAATAGTCCCTTGTCATTGATTGTATAGTGTGTCAATTTGTCTAGATCAATTTTATTTTCCAGATTTATATATATCAAGTTATATTTTGGATCTGTTTTTGTAGCCTCTCTTACCTTTTGTAGCAAATCGGTCTCACTTTCACTGACATAAATTTTATTTATTTACTTCTATCTTCGAATTACAAAATCCACCACCTTAGTCTCCTTTCTTTTAATATGTATAATGTCAAAGTTGTAATCACTCAGGAAAGTCATCTACTTAGCTTGTGTTGCTTCCAATTTGGCCAACTGAAGAAATACTTCAATCTCACGTAATCTATGACTAGGGTAAATTTCCTCCCAATCAAACAATTCCACCATAGTTTGAGGGCGTGAATTAACGTTGCCAACTCCAAGTCATATAATGAGCATTTTTTTGATGTTACTTCAACTTACCTAACTCATATGCTACAAATTTAAAATCTAACCTCTTAGACCCTCTGGACATGTGTTTGTAAAAACTTCAAAGTCTTTCTCTAAATCTGTTATGTTCAGTATTTGTGCAACTATAAGAAAGTATTTAAACTTTCCAAATCTTTGTTGTTGTTGTGAGGTCCATTCAAATTTTACTCCCTTCCACTATAGGGAGGTTATAGAGTGGGTCAGCTTGGAGAATCCTTACATAAAGCATTGATAATAGTCAATTATCCCCTTGAATGCTCTTATGTCAGCTACATCGTTTAGGACTAGCAATTCAGGTTTAACTTTTACATTTTATGGATTCACTGTGATCCCTTCCTCTAAAATCACATGGCCCAAATATTTTATTTTCTTTTGATGAAATTCATATTTAGTAAAATTTACATCCAACTAATTTCTCTCAAAGTTTCAAGTACTATATCCAAGGGTTGCTTGTGCTCCTATACAATATTAAAAGATATTAATATCTCATCAATAAAAATTGGTATGAATTTGTCCAAAAATTTACTAAAGATACCATTCATCGAGCACATGAACGTAGATGGCACATTTGTGAGCCCAAAGGCTAGCACTATGAATTCATATTGCCAATAATAGGTTTTGGACTATGTTTTGGTATATCTTTTTTCCGAATTCATAATTGATGGCATTTTGATCTAAGATCTCTCTTGGAGAACACAACGTCCCCCATAAGTTGATCAAAGAGATTGTTAATTCGGGGCAAATGGTACTTGCTCTTGATTTTCAACTTTTTAGATGCCAATAGCCTATACACAACTTGAACATTCCATCCCTGTTTTTAATGAAAATAACATGTGCACCATATAGGGATACACTAGTTCTAACATGCCCTTTAGACAATAGTTCCTGCAATTGGAATTTTAGTTCTATCAACTAGGTTATTTTCATCTTCCACGAGGCTTCGATACAGGTACAAATCTAGATGATAGCTCAATGGAGAAGTCTATGTCCTTCGGAAACACATCAATTTTTTTTTTACACTATCCCTAATTCTTCCAGTGGCACAATTATACTTTCCATTTGATCTTCTATTTTAATAGAAAAAGATGATAGTCTCTACTAACTTCTTCAATTGTAAGGTTGATATTTGGTGCAAGGAGACACGTCTAAAAGTTCCCTTAATAATTTGAGTTTTAAATTATATGTCACATAGGTGACTATTTTCTCAAATCAATGCATAGTTCCCTTGTGTCTTTCCAACCAGTCCATGCCTATCAACATGTCATAAGATCCCAAGAGAAGAATGTTTAAGTCAACCATATTTGGCTTCCCATCCAACTCAATAAAACAATGTTGATAAAGTTTGTAAGCCTTCTTTTTTCCCTGATAACTAGCTGAACTAGCCAAGGATTTTTATACTTTTTAGTTGCTTGTTTGAAAGTTTCTATGATCTTGGGGTTGGTACTGATTAAGATAGCACCTAGGTTAATGAATATTGAAAGACGATGGTTATGAATTTTACTTCCAATTTCCACCATAGTGGATTGGTGCTCTTATTGGTGGTCCTCTAATACAACATTGATACGGAGAATATTTTTAGCCACATCAATGGTTGTGGAGGGTTCTTGGACATTTTGAAAATATTTAACTGAACTTGGGTTATAGGGGCAGTTCCATTAGAGGTGTGGTTCCTCACAACTCCAATACTTCATTGGTTGTCTATGTTTCCTACTGGATCTTTTCTTAGGTTCAACTTTCTTTGACCCCACCTGAGTTTGCAGTTATGATTTTTGAGGTTGTCCATTACTTCTTCGGTTGGTAAGGACTATTCAAAACTAATTTTCATGGCCTTCCTTTTGTACTAAACATGAATTAATTTTTTTTTTTTTTTTTTTTTTTTTTTTTTTTTTTTTTTTTTTTTTTTTTTTAATTTATTTATTTTTTATCTCAAGCATATTTCCATCCTGTCCCATCGAACATTTGATGTTTATAATGTTTTTTTTGAGTTCTTAATTGCAACATGGTTTCGTATATGTGTTTGTCTTTTTATTTGTCACTGTCAAATACATATCTTTGTCTCGATTCGTACCCGCGGCCAATTCATTACTATGTTACATCAATATTTTTGTTCAGTGCATATGCGTATATGTATAGCTTACGGTTTGTTTAATAATTGGGTATCTCGATACCCTTATGATGACAAGGAAAGCTTTCTCTTTAAATTATTTCTCATTTTTTTTTAAATTAATATACCCTTTGTTGGGTATCTGAGTTGTAGTATAAAGAAAGAAAATAATTTGTCTTCCTAACCTTGTGTTTTTCCAGTGAGTTTGTTCTACAACTCCATTTTCTTACTCGATCAGTTCAAATTATAAAGAGAAATTTATCTTTATTTATAAATTATTCACTATATAACAATCAATCTCCCTTACTTCTCTTGGTAAAGTTGTATTAGGGTATTACTGGTTCTACATAAAAACTATAGTTGGGGAATGTTCTAAGCAGTTAGGGCTTCCACTCCTCACTGCTCAAGTTACTAACCCTTTTATTTTTTTCCATGTATAATATGAATAAAAATACCTAAACATACAGTTTATTAATGGAATTATTGAGTGCCAATGTTTTCTCATAGTAGTTACTTCAAACAACCTTTAAAGATCACGATATAATCTATAACATGACATATCATAAAATATATTTTATTTATCTTGCCAATAATTTATTTTTTCCCTCTTTATGTTAGTGAATACTACCATGGGTTAAGCCAATCCCACCATAAGCCTATATCAGTTAATGTACCTACACACTTGTACCTATATACCTTTCCCGTCATAAAATTTCATTTAGCTTTTCCATTAATATCATCCATGTTACTCCTAAGATATTCATAAGTCCAAAATCTACCAGATACGATAAACATTAAGTTTGAAACTTATTTGAAATATCTTGAGGAATATACAAAGGGATCTCGCAGTCCACCCAATAGTAATCTAGATGATCGCCTAGCTACCCCTGATCCTCACCCCAATACAGTAGGAGAACCAATGGAGAGTAAGAATAGTCCTTTCTGTAACCCTTAAGCATCATCATGCTTATCACCAAGGGTTTTTCAAAAGTATTTTTATCCCACTGGTGGCATCTGAATATTATTTTCATTCTCTCCCATAACAGTTGTAGTCAAGACTAGATTCAGAGCACTTATCTCGAGCCCTAACTTTCTAGTTTGAAAATCCACAATTCTAGCTTTCCTCCTTTTTTAACCTCTCTTTCTCTCCCGGAGGAATAAGATAGAATAGAGTAGAATAATCATCCCCATGAGGGAAATTTTCTCTTTTGTTATTTCCCTTTTTTCCCGGCATTTAACTAATTCTCCAACCACTTCTCTCACTATTATGGTTTAGTTCTATTGGATAGACCTCCACATATTTTTCAAGAATATCACTGACAAAATTTCATTATTCCTTTTTCTTTTAAGTAGAAAAATATAGATAAATATTTCATGTGAATAATGAAACATTTAAGTTCTTAAATTAAAATTATAATTTAACTATAATTCAACTTAACAGTAACTTTCACCAATAGAGTCATACAAATGGGGATATCAAACTTATTGTGTGAAAGAATGACTTGGGACAACCAAACGTTTAGATCAACCCAAAAGACTGACCACTTGGCAGGGAAACATCCCTTTGAATGAGTAAGTCATATATATATTGGCACATGGTGGAGACAATTTAGAGGAAGAACAACACATCACATTGCATAATAAGAAAGGAAAGCGGAAACATGTGAAGGTGCACCTAGAATTAGTGGGAGTTTGATTTAACTCAGTGAGTCGCTTGAAGGGAGGAATGAGTTAGTGGAGCCAAAATTTGAAGTTTGTGAGGCATGTATAGGTCTATGCTGGAGAATGTAATTCCAACCACCTGGTAGGTGTCAAAACTATCCCTCCAAGTGTCCCAATTCAATTTGAGTTAGTACAATTTAGTCGATTTTCACTCTAGTCATTTATTACTCATGTTTCCAATGTAATTTTATTTGAGTTATTTGTAATACTGAGATGAGAAATCCTCTGCTCTACTCTTTGATTCCCTTCATTCTTTTTCATGTTATCAGAGCATAGGTCACGAGTTCGATACACACTCAACTCCCATTGGGGGGACATTGTTGGACATTGGATAAACCAACACTCCCCGTGTGTTCTGTGACATGGACTAAGCCCCTCTCATGCTTCCTCCTCTAACTCTTCCTCTGTCGATGTTTTCTCTTTGAGGGGTTGCTTATTTTAATCTTCTTCTATCTTCGTCTCTGTCTTTATCTCTTCCACTTCTTTTCTAGCATGTGCTACTACAGACAGGTTGTCTTCTACTAATTTAAGTTGGCTTTTTCCATTTGTTGAGTGTTGGCTTTTCTCTTCAATTATTGTCACAGTATCAAAGCCAGTTTGCATAAGACGCCCTGAGAGAGAAGAAATGTCAGTGAAGTGAGAGTAATAGAGAGAAGAGATGAACCTACATAAGACCCTTTGAGAGATAAATATAATTTTAAAGAAGCCTCCTAGGAAGAAGCAACAGAGAGAAATGAAGTTTTTAAGAAGAAGGCCAAGATTTAAAAAAAATGAAGGGTAAAGCATCCAAGAAGTTTATTGAGTTGTGTTATTAATGCACCCCAACTATTCAAGAGACATGTTAATGATTACTAATGTCATTGATAAGTTTGAAGAGTTGCATGTTAAGAAATTTACTGCATAACATAAATAATTACTGAGAGGAATAAATATAAAAATAACTAGCAACAACCATAAACACATAAACACAAATGTTTATCTGGGAAAACCCCAAATCCGGGGAAAAACCTAACCTAATAAGATCTCATTAGCATTGGCCAAAACTGTTGGAAATAATACTGAGAGGAGGGGGGGGGGGGTGAATCAGTATTATCAGGTCAAATATTCCTCTTCTAAAATCAAATTGTATACGCTACTTCAGTTCATTAAACCCGCGTATATACGCAACTATTCAGAAGGAAGCCCGCGTATACAAAGCAAACTTTCAATTTATTTTAACTTTCTGATGTTGATTGTTAACCTGTGATGCAGAATCAAATAACCAGAGACAGTAAAACAGAGCAAAAAGACAATCACACACAAGAACACAAGATATAAGGTGGAAACCCAATGTGGGTGAAAACCACCTGCTACAATTTGTCTCTATCTTTCTTTAATTAGAAAATTATGTTTACAATGTACTGGTGCAGTCCTTTACCAGTACGCAGGCTGCAACTTGCAGAGAGCTACAACTCTCTCTCGTTTTCCAGCTTCTCCTGGAAGGGAGCTACAACCCCCTTAGCTCTTGCACTAGCCAAGATACTAGTACGTAGGTGCTGGCCTACAGAAGGCTACAACCTTCTCTTTCTTCCAGGGACCACGTTTCATAAATTTTCAGACTGGATCCATGAACATCAATCAATCATTAAGAATTTCTCCATCAACCAATCACCTTTCACCAATTAGATCTGAATCAAGTAGATATCTCTTTGATAGCTGTACCCAATCATAGTACCAGAAACCATACACCAGAAAGCTGAACCCAGAACACAGCAGTAATAAACAGAAGCAGCAAGACCACAATTCAAAATATATACGCCACTTTAACAGCCTGAAACCTGCGTGCATACGCTTCTGTGTATGGAACAAACTGCGTATACGCTTCTTTACTTCTCTTAACCTGCGTGTATATGCGGCTTCGCTTCACTGAACTTGTGTACAGATCCATAAAGGATAATTCACTCTTTCAGATATTCAATCACTAATTAACCCAGATTATCAGACTTATAGATCAAGTAAGCACCACATCTAGTAGACCAAAATCATACAAAGATATTATCATTCAAGCTTAAAGATTATGACCCATGAATAAATCTTATCCTTCTTTTGCGCTAAGGTTCCTCCTCCATTCAGATCTAGCTCTGCATCACAACCCAATTACCAATACACCAGCTCCAACACTTTATCAGATATTCAATAATAATGTGGATGATCCTTCGCCACATGATCTCCTTCCTCTTTTATAGTCTTAGGCCTTCCTCAATACCATGGTCCAAAACCATAACCTTTCAATACCATGAACCCAAAACTAGGGATCAACACATCTGTCGAGACGCCATGGTCCAAAACATAGCTTCAAATCCCAAGGACTAACTACCATGGACCAAAAGTATGATCCCCAACATATACGGGCTTTTTCAACATATAACCCGTGTGTATACGCGTCTTTGTTCAGATGAACCTACGCATATGTCTTTTTCTTCTCTTTGAGTGCCTGAACTGAGATCTGTTACCAAAGAGAGTTGCCATCAAGGACAACACCTGTGCCATAGCTCCAAACCTGTGTCATAATGCCAACAATGTCCCCCTTTGGACTTGATCGAAACACCAAGATCTCTCCCCCTTTGTCATCAAGGGCAAAGGGTTGTTCTCCCCCTGAGTACATGCTGAAATCTCTGTTTTGCTGAGCTGACCATGCTCCCCCTGACTGAAGGCAAGATCTGCAAAAATGTTCTTCAAGAGGAACCAAGACTTATACATCATACAAGACCTTCCTATCACCAAAAGACTCACTAGATACATCCATCACCCAACCAAGTGGGGATCATCTTCCCAACCAAGTGGGAATACATCAGAAATTTACATAGGATGACCAAATACATTACATCTTCATCCCATGCATAGTGGGGAAACCAATATAGGCTGTTACATGACCTTGACACCATATAAGAAAGAGATACATGACATAGAGACGAAATATATGACTTATGAAAGTCACCAACAACTGATAGCAGTAGTAACTGTCAATGACCATTCAAATCAGCAACCAAGATTTCCCTATATTCTCCCTCTGCCTCTGTTCCACCTGAAATCAACAACCGCTATGAACCAGAATCAAAAGCTTCTAAGATAATGCCAACAGTGCATTATTAGAAGATTATCTCCTCCCCCTAAACCTGTACCGGATGGTCTCTGTCAGACCCACATCAGAATATCTTCAACCAGAGCCTGCTCCTTCTGATATCCATCAAGCCTCCATATACGCGAATTTCTCTGCACAAACTGATGTATGTACGCGGATCCTCCTAATCCAACACCCGTACACCCATTTTTCTCTGAAACAGACAAGATTTAATCAGCAAGATGATACATCAACTACTCCCAGCTTCTGTCTGAGATATTCAAAAGTTTCCCTGGGCAGTGGTTTGGTGATAATATCAGCTACTTGTTCCTTAGAGGGAACATACTCCAATTTAACCTTTTGTTCCAACACTTGTTCCCAGAGAAAGTGATACTTGATCGGTATGCGCTTGGTCTTTTTATGCATGACTGGGTTCTTTGAAATGCTGATTGCACTTGTATTATCACATAAGATGGAGATAGGTGGTGTACAGGTGATTTGAAAATCCTGCAAAGTCTGCATCATCCATAGAAGTTGGGTGCAACAAGATGCATCAGCCACATATTCTGCTTCAGCTGTAGATAAAGCAATCAAACTCTGTTTTTTGCTGAACGAAGATACTAATCTGGAACCCATAAAGAATGCACCACCACTTGTGCTCTTCCTGTCATCCACGCTTCCAGCCCAATCTGCATCTGTATAAGCATGAAGTGTGAGATCTGTATCTCTAGGATACCATAAGCCATAGATTTGAGTTCCTTGAAGATATTTGAAAATTCTCTTCACTGCCTGAAGATGAGTTTCCTTTGGATTTGCCTGAAATCTTCCAACTATTCCCACTACATGCATGATGTCTAGTCAGGTACCTGTCAAATAAAGTAGACTTCCAATCATAGATCTATAGGTTGGCTGATGTACTACTGCTGATTCATCATTTTCACTAAGACTGCATCCTGTAACCATGGGGGTACATACTGGTTTTGCATCTTCCATGCCATACTTCTTCAGAATCTACTTGAGGTACTTGGTTTGAGACAAGAAGGTACCGCCTTCATTTTGTTGGATTTGTAATCCAAGAAAATATGTCAGTTCTCCAAGCAAGGACATTTCGAATTCTTTCTGCATCACCACGGCAAAGCTTCGACTCATAGCTTCTTCATTGCTGCCAAAGATAATGTCATCTACATACACAACATGTATTAGCAATTTGTCATTTTCAATTTTTATATAAAGATTGCTATCTGTTGAACCTTTTGAAAAACCTTGTTGATGAAGGTATTTGTCCAATCGGTAGTACCAAGCCCTTGGAGACTATTTAAGACCATAGAGAGCCTTTTTTAGTCTACATACAAGATTTGGATCATTCCCAAGAATGAAACCATCTGGCTGCTCAATGTATACTTCTTCTTCTAAGTCTCCATTTAGAAAGGCCAATTTCATGTCCATTTGAAATACTTTGAATTTCTGAAAGCTTGAGAGAGCAAGGAACATTCGGATGGCCTCACGTCTAGCAATGGGAGCAAAAGTTTCTTCAAAGTCTATTCCTTCTTGTTGAGCATACCCTTTACAGAAAAGTTTGGCCTTGTTTCTAATTACTTCCCTATTTTCATTTAACTTACTTTTGAAGATCCATTTTGTCCCTATGACATTCTTATCTTTTGGTCTAGGGACCAACTCCCAAGTGTTGTTCTTTTCGATCTGCTCAAGTTCTTCATCCATTGCCTTGACCTAGCACTCATCTTTGCATGCATCTTTTACATTTTGTGGTTCTGTGGAGGAGAGCAATGCCAAATAACTTGAGGCTTCTGTAATTGTTCTTCTTGTTTGTAGACCTGCCTCCTTTTTCCCCAAAATTTGTGATTCTGGATGATTCTTTTGAACATACCTGGAAGGAGTCTTATCTTCTATCCTTATTTGTTCCTCTGGCTCCTCATGGGTTTCTTCTTCATGGGTCTCTTCTTCATCATCAGTCTGACTTTGAGTAGTCTTCTCCTCTTCATATTTTCATTAATAACTTGCTAGGAATGTATCCTTTATTCATCAACACTACATCAATGCTGTCACAATTCTTCCAAGTACTTTAATTATAAACTTATATGCTTTGCTGTGGGGAGAATAACCAAGGAGAATGCCTTCATCTACTCTAGGTTCAAGTTTGCCAAGTTGTTCATCAGTATTCTTAATATAACATTTGCTTCCAAAAATTTTGAAATTCTTTAACGAAGGAGTCTCACCATACCAGAGCTCATGAGGAGTTCGAGTGTTGTTTACTCAGACATTTGTTTTGTTGAGAATAACAATCACAGCAAATGCAACTTCACCCCAAAAGGTTGCGGGAGTTCCAGACTCATCAAGCATAGCACGAGCCATTTGTTGGACTATTCTGTTCATCCTTTCCACCACTCCATTTTGCTGAGGATTCCTAGATGTAGAGAATTCCCTTCTTATTCCATGTTCTTCACAAAAATAAAAAAATTCATTTGAGGTAAACTCCCCACCTCTGTCAAACCTGAGGCACTTAATTTTGTAATCCAATTCATTTTCGACCAAGGCTTTGAAGGATTTGAATTTTTCGAATGCTTCGTCCTTGTGCTTCATAAGTCCTAACCGAACCATCATGGAGAAGTCCTCAATGAATAATATAAAGTATTCTTCTCCTCGAGGCAACCTTGTCCTAAATGGACCACATACATCCGTATGGACTAGCTCAAGAGACCTGCTAGCTAATCCTTCCTTCTTAGGGAAGTTAGTTCTGGTTTGCTTGCCAAACTGACATGATTTGCATATGGTGTTGTCTGGAATTTTGATGTCTGGAAGACCACGAACTGCCTAGTATTTGCATGCTTTCCTTATTTGTGAAAAGCTTAGATGCCCCAACCTCCGGTGCCAAAACCAGTGTTCATCATCCTTGCTCAAATAGGATTGTTTTTGTCCTTATTTAAATATGTATAAATTATTTGGAGTTCTTGTGCCTTTGATCACTGTTCTTCCTGTATCAAGATCACGAACACTACACCCATCTGATCGAAATATTACCTCGGTTCCATTATCACACATCTGATTAACACTCAATAGATTATGCTTCAAGCCATCAACATACAAAACATTTCCAGCTTTGACCTTTTCTTTCAACTGAGCAGTGCCTTTTCCTTTTATGCCTGCAGGGGTATCATTTCCAAAAGAAACTTTCTTTCCTTTTTCTAAAGTAGTATATGATTCAAGTTTTTCTTTATCACCTGTCATATGCCTTGAACATCCACTGTCGATGTACCATAGATTTTCCTGTCCTTCTACATAAAAAGCTATCCCACATCTTTCTGGTTGTGGTTCCTTTATTCTCCATGTTCTGATGGTTGAGGTTTGTTCCTTTGTCTGTCGAAACCTGCTCCCACATTCAGAATCCTCATGACCGAAGTTGTTACAAATAGAACATTCAATTTCATTTTCAAGCGCCGAAAAGTTGTTATAGGTCCTTTTCGTAATCCTAGTCATGCTTCTTTGTTTTTTAACTTCTCTAGTCATGATTGTGTTATAGGCAACACATTGAGCTACATTGCGACCAAAGTTATGGCAAGAGAAACATTGGCCATTGAAGAAACTTCTAGGATTATCAAATCTACTAGCCAAATGATTGTAGTTTCAATTGTCATCCATTCTTGAAGAAAATTGAGAAGATTTTACCTGAGGTTGGTTGTAGCATCTGTTTGTCCTTGAGGTAGCTAGCCCCTGATTTTCTTGATAGTATTTGTTCGTTCTTGATGAAGAGTGTCCCTGATTTACCTGATGATTTCTATTAGGCTTTTGCTCACTCCTTCTTGCTGCATCAAGATAACTTTTGGAGGTGGAAGCTTGAGATGTTTTACCATTATACCTCAGACCGGTCTTGATTAGAGGGGAACACTGCACATTGATAATCTCATCCAGAGTTTCAGATCCTTTAACAAATTTAAGATTAAGGGCCTTT